>JAHLJT010005973.1:0-16544 GCA_031308135.1 Acheta domesticus
CCACCACCAGCCACTCAGAGGGCACTCTGAGTATGACCGAACCAAAGGTTCCACCCGAAATGTTGAAATAGTGTGTTAAGCACACCTAATCACAATCGATATAAAAATAAAACTATAGAACCTCTTTAATATACAGATTCAATATTGGCGTAATAAATACGATAAAGAGTTACTAGTATACTATTTAAAAATAATTTCGTCTACAATTATGGTCGACAACTTTTTCCAAAATGAATTATCTATTTTAATCTGAATAAAATCATTATTTTTGAGTTGCGTTGATATTGAAATAATGTACATTTTTCTTTAAAAACATATTGAGGATCAGCGGAGACTAAGCTTGTAGTTAATCTACATATACACGTTCCAACCCTACCTATTGAACAGTTTTTCACTTGCCTACTGCTCCATCCTGGCGCCTCCGCCTGCATCACTGCTCTCCACGTCGCCTCTATTTCCATCCCGCCTTCATGTCACCTTTAATACTCCTGGATTTCTCCCGTCTCTATCCAACCAACATCTTGATACCGTCCGTCGCCATTCCTCCACCATCCTGCCTCCGCCCCGCCTCCTCACCTCCACGCTACCTGAATGCATCCAATTGCCTTTCATTCAGCGCTCATCCACCCTCCGTACCACCTCCATCGTTGCCTCTAACTCTCTCCTATTCCATTCATCCCGCCTCCATCACTGCTTTCATACCACCACTTTTTCTCGCTCTATCCCGTCTCTACCTCCAAATCCATCCCTACATCCAGCAACTCGATTGCTGACATCTCCTGCTTCTTCTTTCACTCTCCATCCCCGCCTCTCCTATATATCCACCACCGTAGCTCGCCAGTTCATCTGAACATCAACCCCAAATTCCTGTCTATATTCCCGAATCCATCATTGCTTCATTGTAAGACTTCGATTCCATCACCGCCGCCTCCGTCGCCTCGTTCCTGTCATTCCGCCAGCCTGCCGCTCCCACCACCATTCCTTCTCACTCCGCCCCTCTGCCTTCCCCTCCCGCGCCGCCTGCCGCTCCCGACTCCGCCTGGCGTCGTCCTCCGCCGGTATCTGTAGCGGCCATTAGGCGCGGCCCAGGCGGCGGCCTGTGAGCGCCGGGCCCGACGGGCAGCGGCGCGGAGGCGCAGCGGAGAGGATATTAAGATAAGCGCGGGCGGCGGCGGCGGGCGGCGGCCTGCGCGCGCGGGCCAGGCGCCTCCACAGCCGCCGCCCCCCGCCCCCGCCGCTTCTCCACCGCCCCCACACCCGCCGGCCCCCACCACCCCCACCACCACCGACCCGCCGCCCCCGCCGCCCCAACGGCCCGCCCCGCCCCCCCCCCGCCCCCGCCACCGCCCCCCGCCGCCGCCGCCCCCGCCGCCCCCGCGCCCCCCGCCCACGACGCCCCGACGCCCGACGCCCGCCGCCCGCCGCCCCGCTTCCCCCGCCACCCCGCCGCCCCCACGCTACCGCCGCCCCCGCCTTCCCCGCCCACCGTCCCCGTCCCCGCCCTCACCACCGCCAACTCTACCACTACTCCACCGCCACTACCACAACACCACCACCCTCGCCCCGGCCGCGCTCCGCCCTTGCCGCCGCCCGAAATTAAAAGTGTGCGCCTCCCATCGCGAGCAGCTGCCGTCCGCCCCCGTCGCGCATCGCCCCTGCCCCCCCCGCCCCGCCCACTTAGCGTTGTCGCCCGCCGCCCAGCGCCTGCCAGGCCAACAGCTCTTTCGGCCGCTTTCTCGCCCGGTCGCTTACGCCGCCCGGATTTTTTGGAGTGGCTTGCGCCGCGAGGCGTCAGATTCTGAGGGGCGAGGATGAAGCACGCGATAATTTAATGTTTCGTTTGTGTCAAGAAATTATATTTTTAATGAATGACGTGAAAAGATGGCATCTAACATCAGGTGTCAGTGTATCGTAATTGTTGTTGGCTTCAAACCTTTCTGTAGATAACCTCAGGTTGGTCGTAAGGATTCTTTTGGCAAGAAGTTAGATTGTTCAGATTATACCGTCACTTTTTCTTCACTCCAAAAGTAGCATAATATACATATAATGTCACGATAAATATTTTAATATAATTTTAATATGGATCTATAAACTGTTAATAACATTAGGGAACAACAATAATAATAATAATAATAATAATAATAATAATAATAATAATAATTAATAATAATATAATAATAACGGAAAGAAAGGTGTGAGAAATCTCTGTTCTTACCATTCAACATCCAAAATCTGCAACAATTATTTTGTATTTCTAAATTTCTGTCATATTAGCACACTTCCTTCAGCCCATCTTTGACTCGAGAGAGAAAAATTAATGGAAAAAGAAATCAGGATTTTTAATATTTATAAATGCAATATATAACTTAAAATTGTAATGAATGCAATATATTTTGTATCATTGTTTTTATATCAGCGCTTCTTTTCTTTTACAGGTAAGTAGCTGCTTTCCTCTCCAGTCTTTTGAAACTCGCCATTCGGTAAGTGAAAATAAACTCTGGTGTTCTGTAAGTTTTTGTATTACTCGTAAGTCGTCTTAAAGACCGGTGATGGGTACAGTGTGTTAATAAGTCATTTTTTTAATTTCTGTTGCTAATGTTATTAAGGTATATTTTTAATACGCTTTCACGGCAATTAATTGCTTTTAATTTTTCTACAAACTCACTTCTATTAACTCTCCGTACTAACCCAATTCGTTAATTGTAACTAATAGTATAGTGAGAAATTAGGAATATTTTATGAAGAACTTTGTTTGAAATTCCGATTCTTTAATTTTTCTGATTCCAAATTTTTTCTTTTTTCATATTTCAACCATCTCACGTGTCACCAAATACATTACCTTTACGAAAATCAAAATGAGGTTTCTTTGTAATTCACGGTTGTTTCATTTACCAAGAAAGTTTCTCGTGTCTCTGATGTACAAAAGACATTGATTTGATATTAAGTCTGGAATATTATCTAAAGCAGATTTCTCTTTAGAGGAGATTTCAGAGCCCGGAGATTCAACCGACTTGTGCAAAACGTTGCAATTTCTTAGAGAATTCCTCGCTTCCTGCGATCAGGAAAAGTAAGGTGCTGCCTTCCCTTCGGCTTTTTCTTTTTCTTGTTTTTCCCTCCCGCTTGCCCTTCCTTACGCTCGATTCGCTTTAAGGTCGATCCAATCCTGGCGCTACCACCTGGAATTAGATCCTGCCCACCAATACAATCTGGGAAAAGCGAGAGCAAAACTGGAATGTTGCAAGCGTGTATTGGCACAACACTAGTAAAGTTTTGTTGCCGTAGCTTGTTCGGGGACCCATGTAACCATTTGTTTCATTGCGGAAGGTGGAAAATATTAACATTTGTAATATAAGCGTAAGAAGTTTCTTAAGCTTTGTTAAAAGCTTTTAATATTAATGTAAACTAATTTAGTAATATAAAACTGTTTTGCAATCCATTAGTTACCTGTTTTACTGAGCAGATGAAATACTATTTTTCTAGCCAAACATTAAAAAATGGTAAAATGAAACAGAAACAGACATAGTGAACAGTAAAACTTTTTCCAAATAAGATGGGAAAATCTTGATTTGAACAAATGGGAACTGTTACAACTTAAGTTGCTTCGACAGAGGCAACTACCTGTTAGGCTGGTAGGCCCAACATTATTCAGAAGGAATCTTTTTATTTATTTGTTTATAGTCAGACACAGGTAAAAACTGCAATGCACTATGGGAGAAGCGTAGTCTGTGCACGTTTTCTTAATTCAGGGTTCTCTTCCGTAACCCATATACAAGTTCAATTATGAAAACAGGTTCAAGCGACCTCTTTTCCCAAGAAAAGATAAAAAAAATATTCGTTCCTATGTAATAAAAAGTACTTGCAAAGGCAAACCAGCTACATATTTTATGTATTATACCTCATCGTGCCTTCCTGAAGGAATCGATTGAATTTCGTCAGAATCTAGGGAAAGTTAATTAAATAACTAAATTCCACAGTGAACTCTAGAAAACAGCTTTGAGAGGCAAGGAAATAACAAAATGCCTAGCTTAATAAAAAGATGTTAACAAGAATCACGTGGATGAGATTTGCTTATTATTTGTTCCATTCTTTTCTGTATCCAAAACTCTGGTAGCAATAAGATGTGTTTCTCCAGAATATTAAGCGAAATATACTCGAGCAGTATGAAGGCTGACTGAATACGAAATAATTCTGTGAGCGTAACAAAATTAACTTAATTTTGTGTTGAATTCCCTTAAATGGACGTTCCATTCGAGGTTTCACTCCACTGAGAGACGCAAAAATTGTATTACCGTAACATCTTGAGAAGACAAATCGGTTTCTGTTTTAATCATGTGTTCATCACTTCATTTCACATCATTAACATCTTCATCATCAATTCATTACTTATCTCCTGCCAAAATCAATATATCTCAGGTGGTGGAGCGCAGAAAAAAAAAGCATGAATGAGAAGTCAAAGAAGCTGACGGTCGGAATAAAAGTAGTGAGCGCGGAGCACAAGAGCGGGGTGCGTCGCAGTCGCACGACAGTGGCAACCAAGGGGACTTGCATTGTGGAGCAAGAATGGTAGCGCCGCACCGCACAGAGGCCGCGTCGGAAGGGACAAGGTGCGCGGGAGCGCCTGTGAATACGCAGACGGCGGCGGCGGCGGTCGAGGAGCGGGCAAAAAGAGCGCAGCGCGAGATGAAATATCAACCAATTTCGAAGGCGGGGATCGATTTCAATCACTTGAAAGCCTGACAGACGTATCTCCGGTCATTAGCTAATGGCGCACTTGCGACGGGTCTTCGCCGCGCGCTCTGTCAACCGCGCGCGTCGACTCCCGCCCGATATACTTCTGAATATCGATTCCTCGCATCGGGGACGAGCGACTGGCAAACACGCGTCATGTCCGCCCGCGCCCACGCTACCCCCCCCCGTGCGCGAGGTATCGCTTCGCTTGAGTCCCCCGTCCCTGCCAACGAGGCAGGCGGGCGGACAGCTCTTGGCTGATCCTCCGTTTACGCTCCTCGCTTGTCCTATTCCCTGCTTTCCTGCCCCATCCACGGTCCCACCCCACCTACAGTCGCTGGATTCAGAGAGTAGAGCAGCCTGAACGGCAGCCGCCATGTAACATTTAACCTGATACCCCGCCAGGCAGCATTCAGGAATTAAAATGATAACAAATGAAGGCATTGTGTAGAGTTCTGAGTACATTGTCATTGGTTTTCGTGGATTCGTGGTTCCTAAAACACTCACATTACCAGACAGTTCAACTGGTTATAAAATGGCGGAATCGTCAGCACAAAGGAATGCGTTACTCACTGTGTCTAGGGACTGTATAGTGCGATTTTCCCATAGCTGCCTCTCAAGGCCCGTCTTGAAGATATATCGCATTTCGCGTCTTTCTCGATCGTGCCGCTAGATGTCGCATGATCGCGACCGTGTCAAGCACTGTTTGATCCTGCAACATCTAGCGGTATAGTACCCGCCTTCGCTCACGCTCTCCTCCCACCTACGCTCCCGTTTCTCTTCGACTTTGCCTCTCGTCCCGTCCTTTCCTCACTTCTCTAGGCTCGACTTTCGCTTCCTACCCCACTCTCTTCTTTTCTTCTCTCCTGCTCCAGTGCCCGCTCTCGCTCCCACCTCCAGCCCCCTCTCCTGCAAATAGTGCACCCCACAACGACCCAGTGATCTCTCCGTTCCCTGATGTACCCTACATCACATCTACCCATTGCCGCTTTCATTGCCGCCTCCACCTGACCCCGATGGGAGACCGCCCCGCCCCACCCCTCCTCACTCCGCCCCGTTTCAAACCTGCCAGGCCCCGTCACGTCCTACCGCGCATTTCCCCGCCCCGTCCCACCCTGTTCTGCTTCTGTCGCGCCCCATCCTGACTTACCCCGACCTGCCACGCTCTGTACTTCCCCGAACTCCGACAGGTTCCGCCCCGCTACTCCTTGCTTCCCCCCGCTTCGCACTGTCCCGTTTTGCCCTCCCGTCCCGAACCTTCCTGGCCCGTTCCGTTCTGACCCTCCCACCCCGTTCCCAGTCCCACCCCGTTCCCCAATCCCACCCCGTCCCCGGTCCCACCCGTTTCCAGTCCCACTTCGTCCTCAGTTCCACTCCGTCTCCAGTCTCACTCCGTCCCCAGTCCCACTCAGTCCCCAGTCCCATCCCGTCCTATCCCGTCTCGATCCAACCCACCCCGCCCCCGCCCCTCCTCTCCCCCACGATCTCACCCGTCCCGTTCGTTTCTGCACCATCCACCGTATTCCCCTCCCCTTCTTCTCCCGTCCTGTCCACCTCCCCGCGCCGTCTTTGTCACCGCGCGCTGAGCAAATCCTTCAGAGCTCAAGTTCTCAGCCGCTTCGCTCGTGACGGGGGCGGGTCTTCGGTATTTGGTTGAGGACGGAGCGCAGAAGATCTCGACAGGTTTCCGTTGCCATCAGCTGAGGACTAATGGACAGTGGATTCTTCGCTATTCTATTCTATTCTATTCTCTCACCAAGATCCTGCGAGATGTCATTCACTGCTTGTGGTCCACTTTTTGATAATGTATTGAGCAGGAACTGTGAAAAGTGTCCAATTTTCTTGAATTATTTCGTACATATTTTAAT
This sequence comes from Acheta domesticus, assembly GCA_031308135.1. Classification (NCBI taxonomy): domain Eukaryota; kingdom Metazoa; phylum Arthropoda; class Insecta; order Orthoptera; family Gryllidae; genus Acheta; species Acheta domesticus. Next base: position 6,597 of record JAHLJT010005973.1, read on the forward strand.
AATATTTCCGGCGTGAATGACGATTAAAGGCATATTTACAATATTATGAGACTTTTTGTTGACTTGTTTAGAAAGTAATTGCTCAAGTAGGATATACTCTGTATTTCGTTGTAAATACAGATTACGTGAGTACTCTTTTCTAACTTAAAAGTAAAACAAAATTCTTCGGTAAATTACTGGGGAGAACTCTCTCCGGGTATTTGTACTTAATTTTTTCGTGATTAATCAATTAGTTTCTAGTACTAACTAATCAATCGAGTTGTATTTCTGACAGTTTATGTGTTAATGGATTCTCTGCGCTGTGACCTTTGCTTTCGCGAGTATAGATATTCAAAAAATCTAATAAACGTTTTTTGCCTATCTTTTGACAGTTAATGAAAAAAGGTGAAATGTGACTTACGAAAGAAAAACATTAATGAAGTAGATACAACTGCATTAAAAATGTTTGAAAATGTTAAGGAAAAGGATTCATGGATTTTCTACAAAAAGATGGCAGGTCTTGGTGAAAGCACGCCAACTTAATAACTATTCTTTCATTTGCTTGATGTCTTTTTTTCACAAGTCTTTAGAATCCCACGAGAATAGGTTCGTAAACGAAACACGTTTGTAGACTTTGGGATAATAAGATTTCATGAAGAGAGTAGTATAAGGTGAGAAAAAATGTTAATGCCAACTACACAAAAAAACTAGAAGAAATGAAAGGAAGCGGATTTATGTGAGTGAATTTATCAAAAGGGTGACAATTCACAAAGTGATTTAATCACACAGAGGAAACCAAATATACAGTATTTTTTTAATATTATTTGCTTTTCTTCTTCTGTGCGATTAAATACATTTTGTGAATTGTCACCCCTTTGATAATGTCACTCAATAAATCCGTCTCCTTCATTTCTTCAAGACACTCTTTTGAAACCTGGATTAATAGCGACTGCTATTAATGTGAAGTGAATGAGGTAGGGTGCATTTCATGAAACGTTTGCAGACACGCACGCAGATTCTGTTCAAAACGGTGTGCGATTCAGTTAGCTACAACCAATTCCGCGTTGAGTGACTAGTACTTACCAGAGATGGAATGCCAGGGCACTTCATTCTAGGCCATGTGCCCGCTGTAAATCCTCGTGCATCTTCAGCGAACTGGGCGTCATTCATTTCCGCTCCGCCTGCTATGTACTCGGGTTTAGGCTGTTGTAGGTTGAGATATAGCAGTTGCAGCTAAGCGATTCCAGGCTCTGAATAGCATGGCTCCTCCCATTTCCTGCCCAACTCCATTTTGCTGATGTGAGCGGTTTTTAAGAGTGACAAGGAGGTGCCTTGCTATTTAGGAATAACAATTACTTCAGGACATAAATTATTCTTTGAAACTTGAAAATGCTCCCCATATTCAGAAGTATTCATATGTGATTGTGAAATCTAAAAAAATGCAATAGGACAGAACTCTTGAGAAATAACTACATTAGTAATTTCTGTTGAATTGAAAAATAATAATTATAATTCTTACTACTTATTTAATAAATTTTAAACTATACATTATTGCTATCGGTTGGAAATTTAACTGTGATTTTTCGGGGCTAGAATTCATGGTAATGGAATCAATGCGTATATTCAACCAATTTCTGTTCTCCTCAGTTTCCCTTGTCTTCTCTAGAATGATTATTTTTTCATGATTCTCCATTGCATTTTCCGTGAATGATTTTCATCATACTCATATATCCGCTTGAGTACAATAATATTTTTTTTCCTTTTTTAATAAAATCTTGTCAACCAAATGAGGCACTTGCCGTTTTGACATCAGAAGGATAGTTTCTTGTCGAAAGTGCTTTTATCCTGCGAAGAGTTCTAGAAAAACATGTTTTTTATTAGAGGGGAAGCTTCAAGATCGTTTTGTTAGAAAGATATTGATACCGTTATTGTAATGGTGCGAACCTTACTTAGAAAACTTTTGGGCAAAACCCGACACATTGAAACTTGATTTATTTTATTGATGTTAATGAATCTTGATTTTATAATGAAACATTTAATGAAAAATTATAGTTACATGAAATGATGCTATGAAATGATTACATGAAGAAATTATAGTTACTTTTTATATAAATTTCTAAGATCCTTTCAAGATTTTTCATACAGGTAGACGATTTTTCATACAGTTTCGAAAGCAGTTGAGCACCGCTCTGCAAAACTATATCTATTCCACCAGCAGTATGGGTAAAACGCTCATGTTAATGCCTCCGAAATGTCAGTTCAGGATGTGCAGTTGTTTGAAGGTTAGAGATACTTTTCATGAGCGACACATTGTTCCATACCAACATTAAAAACCATATTGTAAGAATTTATAGAAATCATGACCTGACATGAAGAAGATGAGAATAAGTATGCGTGTAAGTTGTCATTAGACGGATGCAAACGGTACAGGGCCACACAACATCGTATTCAAGAGGCCAACGTTGTTAAACACCACTCACGCTTTGAATTACAATTCACACTATACTAATTTTTAATCACAAAAGTATTCTGGTTTAATAATATTTCTTAAAAATTAAGTTTCAAAGACTACCTTTTTTTCTACCTGCAAAAATTTGATTTCAGTGAGCATATCCAATTGGCGGAAATGACAAAATAATGGAAGCAACACAGCTCAAGGACGAGTTGGCCAATGCTCATGAAATAATGTAAAGTGTTAATCACCGAGAATGCAAATGGGGGTGGTCAAATTTGGTTTGGCATCAGTGAGTGACAAAAAATCGTTCCCATAACTGAACAGACAATATGCTACAGATGGACGAGCCAGAGAACTCGGTTAAGATAAAATTTTATTTGTGCGAAAAACAAGCATTGAAAAGAGAAAATTTTTAACATGAGATTACATGCGGAGGCGTCACGACAGTACATTAATCGCAATACTCTGATTACACGACTAAGCCGCAGTCTGGAGAAGAATTCTAGCGGCCGGCTGGCCTGAATGGTAGTTTTCTGTGGTTTCTCCTGTCAACACCAGGCGAATGCCGAACTGTACCCTCATAAACGGTCCACGGACCTCATGCGATCTTTCCTTACTCTTCTTTGTCCTATCCTCACCCTTTACATACACAAACGTATACTTACACGCACCACACTGCCACACATGTCGGGAGACAAGTCAAGAGTTTATTGTTAGAGGCTTCCCCGGCTGGAGCTGAGGCCCGCGTGGGAGATACCCGGTTGAGAAACCCCGCTAGCCGACCTGTAGGTCGGCACCAGATCTCACCATTCAGCGGGAAAAGGCCACCGCCACTTCCGGAGAATAAACATGCAGTACACTAACGGAACTAATGACCTCAGCAGTCGACGTGCTCAGAAACACTAAATAATCAATTATAAAAATTGAAGGAAATAGCTTCATTTATCATTGAAGCCTAAGGTTTTTGTTTCCCCCGTGTATCTGGCAACGTTGCCCTGCGTGCCGTCGCGGCGCGCGCCTCGCGGGCCGCCATTTTGTGCCGCGCGGGCGCGGAAGGCTGCCTGGGTTGTTTGTCGTCGTTTCGCGGCGCCGACGATTGCGTGTTTTGTAATCTATCATCCCCGACGAAAGGTGCACGTCAAACAACGCGCCTCGTGCGGACGAGCGGCAGCGGGCGACAAGGCGACGCGCCGTCCCTCAACGCCCGATTTTCTTTAAAATGGAACAAAACAACAACGTAACTCACCAGGGGACATTCGGAAACTGCGTTTGCAAACTTGAGCTTTTTTTTAAATATCTCCCCCTCCCTCTTTGTAACACTTACCCCGCTCAGATAAACGTTCCATCTCAATCCTCCCATTCCTGTACATACAATCACATCCCTGGAGTTGAACAAAAGTGATCTCAAAACAGAGTGAATTTAATATAGTAGATTTGTTTTTCAAATTTCATCTCATTTTTTTTTAAAATTATTTCCAACTTCATTTCAAGTTTAAATGTAATATTATAGTACATACTTATCTCAAAAATATCATTCCTCATTGAAAAAGAGGATAATATCAAATAACGTACGCAACAACAATAAATATATAATTATACTACAGCAATAAGAAGAAATAGCCCTCCAAATGAATGCTTTCCACATTAACATTGTACTCCAGAAAGTTTGGACATTTTATTCTGAACTCTTTAAATAAATATTGTAAGGACGAAAATGTGATCACGTCGTATATTCATTACCCCTCTTCTAACGTGTTATTAATCTACTTCTATTACCCTACTTTAATATTTTCCACACTATCCACGTGTACTTCAGTGCTTTTATTTTTGGTTCAAGAAAGTCATGAGTCGTTTTTCCTAAAAAAAAATTATACACAAAAGAAACTTGTAATTCACAATTATTTCCCGTGTCATACAATTTGCAAACATTTTATAAAATCAATTCGTGTGTGGTATGGAGCACCAGAATGGATCACATTGCCAATAATAAGGGCAACAAAAGTTCGTCAAATTAAAAATGCCTTCACTACTTTAATAGTAGTTTGTGCAACTAATTTGTAATGTAAATCTTATTACATGAGTACATGTTTTGAAAACGAGCGACGTTAGGAGCGAGTTTTCAAATTTGTAGGAACTTATAGTTCAAATTCGTACTTGTTCTGTTAAAACGACTTAACGCGTCCGAAAAGGAATGAAAAATCATTCTTAACGACCTGCATGGATTTTAAAATATGTGTTCATTGAGAAAAATGAGTTGTAGCTAAAGATGGCGTTTGTGTACTCCTAATGCAATAAAATGTATTTATTTATATTTTTCAGAATAATGATAATATTATGAAAAATAATGAACAAACACCTCCAATATCATAAATGACGGACTTTGTTGGTTATTTAATTACCGACTTAATAATATTAATAACTATTTCGTCGCCTATGGTAGACGTCGTGAATACCTTTTTAGGTAAGACTTTCCACCCTTTCCCGGGCCACGCCTAAAAATTGAGTGGTGAAGTCGGGCGGCCGGCCAGTCTGACGCGCAGGCGTCCGGATTGAAGGCGTATTATCTCTGTGGGAGACCGCAGCATGACGCAGGCTATCGTCGACCATGCGCCCCATGTCGCGGCTGCTTACAGCAGCACGGACGCGCAGGCGCAGGCATAGACAGACAGACAGCCCTTGAAGCGGACGGCTCGAGGCGTCTGCCCGCGATTCGAGTGGCGGTGACGTGTTTGCTCCGTGAGTAAGCCGCGTCTGGCCTCAGCAGCGGTTCGACACGGATGGTTAACAACCGCTAAAAAAATTAAAAAATTAATAATCATTTAAAAAGCTATTGAAAATTTTAAAAATAAGGTTTTTTATATAAATTCATCGATGTAATTTTCCCTTACTCGCGAATCAAATCTAGGTGTCTTGATTTTACGCCTAGTTGCTTTTCTCACTGAGGTTCCGGTTGTGTCAACCAACGTTTCGAACATCGACTACCCTCGCAACAAGAGATGCGTCATCGATAACAAAACATCGATGTGCCGAAACATCGATGTTAAAAGATTAAAAATCGATGTTCAAAATACATCGGCTCAAAACCATCGATATTTTTAAACATCGATATCTGTAAAACTCTTTTAGTAACTCTTTTAGCAAATGTAGCTGCTATAACACAGTTGACACCTGACGTTTCGAAAATCGAGAGTTCGTAGCTCCGAGATCTGCGGATTTTCAACACTACCATGGAGGTCAACCGTTGCCTAAAAGTGAATTCTAGAGCCCGCTAGCGAGCGGCAGACCGCTTTTTCGAGCGGAGTTTCATGAATTCTAGGCGAACTTTAGAACAGTACCCTGAACAGCAGGTCATAGACTTCACGCAGTGCCCTCATCACCACTCTGCTCGCACTCCCATCCTCTCCACTCGGGTCGAGCAAAGGACCTATCTCGCATCCTAAATTGTCCATCTTCCAGTTATTGATAAAATACCTACAAGAGAGAGTTTCAAGTAAAGAGAAAGGGTAAAAATACCTACAGAATTTCAAGATTTAGTAGTCAGCTAGTTTCCCTCGAAACACCCCATCTCGATCAGGTTTTTGTCCAGTGTTTTTGTCCAGTTTTGTCCAGATCCATTGAGCAAATGCTGAGATGGCCCCTTGTTTTGCTTCTGGACGTAAATGTAGGTTCACTGTGCGCACGTTTTGTTGAGCACTCCTTTTGCTCGTAGTTCATTTACAGTTGAAATTGATTTTCTATAACTAGGGAAAAACATTTTTCAAATATTTTGATTTTTCGAAAATAATTATTTTCTAAATTCATTTTTTGTTTTTTTTTAATTCTGGCCCTCAAGAAAATGTGCGCAGATAAATTTCTTTCCTCACACGTCATATACAGTTTTTACTGTTTTTTGACAAATAATAAATAAATAAATAAATAAAAATAAATAAATAAATAAATAAACACTTTGTGTGTCTCATGGTGTGGTAATTGAAGAAATAAAACAGCGTACGCTGTAGCCAATACTTCACCAATCCCAACAGATTGGATTGTATAAAACTAATAATCAGAAAGGAACACATTAGCAAAGTAAACTACTTAAGAGCCCGACGTACGTAATTTTGTTTAAAATCATACGCTTGTTATCCATAATGTTCACAAAAAGTATATTTTCAACAGGCTGCGCAGAACTAAAAGTAAGATCACGTTTTCAGTCTCAAGTACACAAGAAACCTGGAGTGGGAAACCCCGAAAGCCAACGTGTAGACCGGATCCCTCGCCCCAGCGTGGGAGGAACTCCGCCACCTCCAGGATTGCATGCGCAACCCATACGGAACTAATGACCTTAGCAGTTGATGCGCCCGGAAACACCATCAACGAATAAATCGTAGCAGGAAAGCGGACTCTGTTTCGGGAGTAAAGTTAAATAAAGCAAAGATAAACGGATATAAAAAACGCTCTTGGTTAGATTGACAAAAATTGAGAAAGATAAAGAAAAGGGAAACAGAACAAAAGTGGGAGAAAACGTGAGGTCGAGGAAAAGGAAATAAAAGACTAGAGTAAGAAACGAGAATTGAAAAGTCAAAAAAAGAGTCAGAGTTCGAATGTAAATCAATCAATTGGGACAAACTTCTCTCATTGCTTCTGTCATTCATACGGCTAGAGACAGTTCCTATGTTTGGAAGTGAGTCATAGTGGAAATGTAAGAACGCTTTGAAAGAATTCAAGGTAGTTTTTAATGAATCGCCATGAGGGGAATGGTCCGAGAGGCAGATACGCACAGACGAAAGAGCGAACACAATTAAGAATGGAAATTGTTTATTATCTATTTAGGAAAATTAGAAAGTACATTATATTATAGCTCGTCATCTGTAACGCATTCGCAAATTTTGCATTATCCTAACGATTGATTTTGTATTATAAAAGACCGCAAACTCCCAAAACAAGGGGCTCAAAAACACAGTACTGGAACGGCCTTCCGCCTCGTTCCGCCATCAAAACACCCCCGGTAATGGGTCTAAAATGAGACAGAATTCATACATAATTTACGATGTTTTTAACAAAGAGTGAATGGAAAACTGAATATAGTTATTCAACATAGAAATTGTTTTAAATTGATAATTTATAATACACCCCAAAAGAGTAGTACACAGACCAAGAATAACAATAGCATTTACTAAATCACGCCGATGACAACTTCAACAATAATTTTGAAACTGAATTTTCATGCAATATTTCATGCCTGCACTGACATCTACCACCAAGCGTATCTATTGAGGTAACTGAATTTAAAGAGATAATAGAAGTTGAACTGAAACTTTGTGTTGGCTAGCGGGTTGCGACCTGTTTTGTGCTGTTCTCAGCTGTTTCATGAAACAGCTGAGACAGTCTCACTGGCGGATCCGGGGGGGGGGGACATGGGGGCCTTGCCCCCCCCCCCAAGATCTAGAGTTTTCGTTTACCTTCCTTTATTTGGCAAAATTGATTAAAAAATATTTATTTCGAATTATGTAATTATTTATACAATAATATTATATAGTATATCTACAGTACATGAATAATACGTAATATTGCAACATATATGTTTATTTCATAACAAAAATCTACGATGCCCCTCCCCCAAAATGATCGGCTGAATTCGCCCCTGGACAGCCTGCATATTGGGTCGCAGGCTGTCCTCATGTAAAGACCACCCCTGAGACATGGCCCTGTCTCGTCATTGTACCTCCAATCGTTTGAGCGCCCATGACATTCTTCAGCCAGCCATGCCAGGTAATACAAGTTCTCAAGACTGATCTGCCAATTTCTTCTGACTCTGCCCGCTCCTTCCATTTCCGTTCTCACGGTCAATAGATCGAACGTGACTATCGCAGCGTTGTCATTATATTAGTAGAATACACGAATGTTCAAATTTCAGAAGTGGTAATGATTGCAAACAGTTACTTTCTTGGTAAAGACTATCGTACGAATTTCAAAAAAATCAGTGCTTTATCCACTGGCATATTCAAATTATGCTAAATTATATGATAATAAATCATTATGACAATAATGATTTAATGATTTATGTAAAAATAGCATAAACGAAGAATTAAACTGCAACACGAAGCTATTCGTGGATTAATCCGATGAACATTGAAAATACTACGAACTAATACTACTGCTCGTATTATTGTGAAATCTGAGCCACAAATTGTAATAAATACCATTTATTTATTTACAATTATGGCCAGGTTGACAATGATTGCTGGCAAATGTCCAGTAGATTTCGTTTTCATGCCTTGGCAAACTCGAATGATCCTTATATGCCATTTTCAAAGTCATGGACATCAGAGATCTAAACATTTTTCTCTAGGATGTTAAAAGTGAGAAGAATGATTGACAAAAAAACTCGGAAGCGAGTAAATTTAAAAGCAAAATTAAAATTGGAAACGAGATTCCATGAAGCTTTACTTTATTTTCGACGCAACGGTGCCAATTTTTTATCTTGCCTTTATATGATAATGAACCGAATTGGCTTGGGTGAGGAACACTCTCATTGGTACCAGCTGGCTAGCGTGCCCCGGGAGCGGGATCAGTACACGTGGTTCCGCGGGAGCCTTGCCACGCGACCGGCCACGTGATTCGGCGGTGAGCTGGCAAAGGGCGGGGGTGGGACAGGGCGGACAGGCGCGGCGGCGAGGGAGCGCGGCGGAGTCTAACTTTGAAGTCGGTCGTCCGTGTTTGACCCCTCTAGCCTCCAATTTCAGGTCTGACGTCACGATCGGAGGCACTTTAGGATTAGTCATCCCGGCGCCAGCACACTCGCAAGGAGTGAGAGTACCAAAATGGACAACATTTTTCTGCGGCTTCTAAATCGCTCTTGCTTGTAGCTTTTCAAGAGCACGTCTGCGTTTCTCGTACATATGTAACGTTGGTCAATTGAAAACAAGAGAAAATGATCGTCCTTCTGCTAATAATTGATACATATCAGCATATTTTATCCATTGTTTTCGCATCGCCTTCTGTTTGGAAATGGACATTTTTCTGTGGCATCTAAATCGCTCTTGCTTGTAGCATTTCAAGAGCACGTCTGCATTTTCATTTGCAATGTTCCTCAATTTGAAATAAGAGCAAACTGTCTTCCTTCTGGTAATCCTTTGATACTCAAGAGTACATTTAGTCCACGGTATTCACATCGCCTTTTCTAGCATTCACTACGACGGGCACACTCAATACGACGGGAATTGTTGAAAGCAACAATACTATTATATTTTCGGTCCTCTCCGTCATTTGAACGTAGAAATAGTATTATTACCCTGAAACCAAATGTGGAGAATCGTATTACTCGTGATTTGTTGTGAATCCCGGAGTTTTCTTTCTTTTACTTTCGCTTTTTCTATCGTCGTCATACCGATTTTCAATAGCAATTTTCTTGAATAATAATTTGTGTGGAATTCCTGACAGCAGAAGCGATCGCCGTTTGAGGGAATCAGGGGACATCGACGCACAGGAATGAGCGTAGCAACTTCTACACACTGGCGCAGCGACCTCTGAAA
>JAHLJT010005974.1:0-26101 GCA_031308135.1 Acheta domesticus
AAAAGTTAAATTAATATTTTTAAGAAATTGTTTTTGTTTTAAATTCAGGTTACTAAAAGTGGATTCAGGGTCTCCAAAATTGTTATGAAAAATGAATTTGGGTATAGGATGGAAATATTTTACTTGAAATTTAGTTCTATGCAGGCTTTTATAGGTGTAAAACTCTTAATGCAAAGTTTCCTAAGACTACATATACACCAACTGCTTTATACAAAACTACCTGTCAAAAGTGAAAATACATGTGATAGCACTATAAGGAAAGGTTAAATTCAACAAAGACAATCACTTGAAGTGTGTGAAGAATGTTTCTGAATGAAAAATGATGCACGGACTTGCAAAGTTTCACGGTTAATCGAAATATCAGAAAACATATAAGAACTATCTAAAAAAACTCTACACAAAACTCTGATGCCTGCACCTATCTGTGCACACAGTTTCATGAGAAGAACTCTCCTCGTTGGAATTCTCTTCGTGAAAATTTTCTCCTGAGAACCATCCGGAATCCTGTAAATTTCTGGAAAAATTAAATTAATATTTTTAAGAAACTGTTTTGTTCTAAATTCAGGTTCTAAAAGTGGATTCAGGGTCTCCCAAAATTGTAATGAAAAATGATTAGTGTATAGGATTGAAATATTTTACTTGATATTTAGTTCTAAGCAAGCGTTATAGGTGTAAAACTCCTAATGCAAAAGTTTCCTATGTCTACATTACACCAACTGCTTTATACCAAACTACCTGTCAAAGTGAAAATACATGGTAAAGCACTATAAGAAACGTAAAATTCAACAAAAGACAATTCTCTGAGGGTGTTGTGAACGAATGTCTCTTGGAATGAAACAGGGGTACACGAACTTGAGAAATTTTAAGTTTTATAGATATTCAGAACGTATAAGAAATGTCTGAAAGTTTCCTGAAAACTCTGATGAGCACTGTCATGCATACAGTTTTGTAAGTGGAACTCTCTTCGAGAATGCAAAAATCAGATGGTATAAGAAATATTTAACTCAGTTCTTGAAATAGTGTTTTTAAGCCGTTTCAGCAGCTAATAATGCGTTTTCGATAATCAGAAGTTCTTAAAAAAATACACATGTTGTATGGAAATCTTCTCTCGAACAATCTTTGTAAACGGACTTTTAGCAAAGTATTTAGCTCACTAGCGCTTTATCTAATGTATGACTGAAAATTTTACTCCTGAGAACAATCCAGAAACCTGTAAAATTTGGAAAAAAATTAAATTTTTAAGAAATTGTTTTGTTTCTAAATTCAGGTTCTAAAAGTGGATTCAGGGTCTCCCAAAATTGTTATGACAAATGAATTGTGTATAGGATTGAAATAATTTACTTGAAATTTAGTTCTAAGCAAGCGTTTATAGATGTAAAACTCCTAATGCAAATTTCCTATGTCTACATTTACACAACTGCTTTATACCAAACTACCTGTCAAAAGTGAACTTACATGTTAAAGCACTATAAGAAACGTAAAATTCAACAAAGACAATTCTCTTGAGGAACTGTGTGACGAATGTCTCTGAATCACAAGGGTGCACGAACTTGAGAAATTTTAACTTTTATAGATATATCAGAACGTATAAGAAATGTCTAGAAAGGTTTCCAGAAAACTCTGATGCCTGCACCTGTTCATGCATACAGTTTGTAAGTGGAACTCTCTTCGAGAATGCAAGATCAGATTGTGTATAAGAAGTATTTAACTCAGTTTTTGAAATAGTGTTTTTAGCCGTTTCAGCAGCTAATAATGCGTTTTTCGATATCTCAGAAGTTTTCTTAAGAAATACACAATGTTTTGGTATTGGAAATCTTCTCTTCGAACAATCTTTTGTAAACGGACTTTTAGCAAAGTATTTAGGCTTCACTAGCGCTTTTATCTAATGTATTGACTGAAATTTACTCTGAGAACAATCCGGAAAACTGTAAAATTTCTCGAAAAAGTTAAATTAATATTTAAGAAATTGTTTTTGTTCTAAATTCAGGTTCTAAAAGTGGATTCAGGGCTCCCAAAATTGTTATGAACAAATGAATTTGGGTATAGGATTGAAATATTTTACTTGAAATTTAGTTCTATGCAGGCTTTTATAGGTGTAAAACTCTTAATGCAAAGTTTCCTATGACTACATTTACACCAATTGCTAATACGAAAATACCTGTCAAAAGTGAAAATACATGTGATAGCACTATAAGAAAGGTTAAATTCAACAAAGACAATTCACTTGAAGTGTGTGAAGAATGTTTCTTGAATGAAAAATGATGCACGATCTTGCAAAGTTTTACGGTTAATCGAAATATCAGAACACATATAAGAACTATCTAAAAAACTCTACACACAACTCTGATGCCTGCACCTATCTGTGCACACAGTTTCATGAGAGAAACTCTCCTCGTGAGAACCTCTTCGTGAAAATTTTCTCCTGAGAACCATCCGGAATCCTGTAAAATTTCTGGAAAAAATTAAATTAATATTTTTAAGAAATTGTTTTTGTTTCTAAATTCAGGTTCTAAAAGTGGATTCAGGGTCTCCCCAAAATTGTTATGAAAAATGAATTGGGTATAGGATGGAAATATTTTACTTGAAATTTATTTCTATGCAGGCTTTTATAGGTGTAAAACTCTTAATGCAAAGTTTCCTATGACTACATTACACCAACTGCTAATGCGAAACTACCTGTCAAAAGTGAAAATACATGTGATAGCACTATAAGAAAGGTTAAATTCAACAAAGACAATTCACTTGAGGAAGTGTGTGAAGAATGTTTCTTGAATGAAAAATGGTGCACGATCTTGCAAAGTTTTACGGTTAATCGAAATATCAGAACACATATAAGAACTATCTAAAAAACTCTACACCAACTCTGATGCCTGCACCTATCTGTGCACACAGTTTCATGAAAGGAACTCTCCTCGTGAGATTTCTCTTCGTGAAAATTTTCTCCTGAGAACCATCCGGAATCCTGTAAAATTTCTGGAAAAATTAAATTAATATTTTTAAAAAATTGTTTTTGTTTCTAAATTCAGGTTCTAAAAGTGGATTCAGGGTCTCCCAAAATTGTTATGAAAAATGATTTGGGTATAGGATGAAAATTTTACTTGAAATTTAGTTCTATGCAGGCTTTTATAGGTGTAAAACTCTTAATGCAAAGTTTCCTATGACTACATTTACACATCTGCTTTATAACAAACTACCTGTCAAAAGTGAACATACATGTTAAAGCACTATAAGAAACGTAAAATTCAACAAAGACAATTCTCTTGAAGTGTGTGACGAATGTCTCTGGAATCAACAAGGGTGCACGAACTTGAGAAATTTTAACTTTTATAGATATATCAGAACGTATAAGAAATGTCTAGAAAGGTTTCCAGAAAACTCTGATGCCTGCACCTGTTCATGCATACAGTTTTTTAAGTGGAACTCTCTTCATGAGTGCAAGATTAGATTAGTAAAAGAAGTATTTAACTCAGTTTTCTTGAAATAGTGTTTTTAGCCGTTTCAGCAGCTAATAATGCGTTTTTCGATATTTTAGAAGTTTTCTTAATAAATACACAATGTTTTGGTATTGGAAATCTTCTCTTCGAACAATCATTGTAAACGGACTTTTAGCAAAGTATTTAGCTTCACTAGCGCTTTATCTAATGTATGACTGAAATTTTTCTCCTGAGAACAATCCAGAAACCTGTAAAAATTCTGGAAAAATTAAATTAATTTTTTTAAGAAATTGTTTTTGTTTCTAAATTCAGGTTCTAAAAGTGGATTCAGGGTCTCCCAAATTGTTATGACAAATGAATTAGTGTATAGGATTGAAATATTTTACTTGAAATTTAGTTCTAAGCAAGCTTTTATAGATGTAAAACTCCTAATGCAAATTTCCTATGTCTACATTTACACCAACTGCTTTTACAACACTACCTGTCAAAAGTGAACTTACATGTTAAAGCACTATAAGAAACGTAAAATTCAACAAAGACAATTCTCTTGAGGAACTGTGTGACGAATGTCTCAGGAATCAACAAGGGTGCACGAACGTGAGAAATTAACTTTATAGATATATCAGAACGTATAAGAAATGTCTAGAAATGTTTCCAGAAAACTCTGATGCCTGCACCTGTTCATGCATACAGTTTTGTAAGTGGAACTCTCTTCGAGAATGCAAGATCAGATTGGTATAAGAAGTATTTAACTCAGTTTTCTTGAGATAGTGTTTTTAGCCGTTTCAGCAGCTAATAATGCGTTTTTCGATATCTCAGAAGATTTCTTAAGAAATACACAATGTTTTGGTATTGGAAATCTTCTCTTCGAACAATCTTTTAAACGGACTTTTAGCAAAGTATTTAGGCTTCACTAGCGCTTTTATCTAATGTATTGACTGAAAATTTACTTATGAGAACAATCCGGAAAACTGTAAAATTTCTGGAAAAGTTAAATTAATATTTTAAGAAATTGTTTTTGTTTCTAAATTCAGGTTCTAAAAGTGGATTCAGGGTCTCCCAAAATTGTTATGAAAATGAATTTGGGTATAGGATGGAAATATTTTACTTGAAATTTAGTTCTATGCAGGCTTTTATAGGTGTAAAACTCTTAATGCAAAGTTTCCTATGACTACATATACACCAACTGCTTTATACCAAACTACCTGTCAAAAGTGAAAATACATGTGATAGCACTATAAGAAGGTTAAATTCAACAAAGACAATTCACTTGAAGTGTGTGAAGAATGTTTCTTGAATGAAAAATGATGCACGACTTGCAAAGTTTCACGGTTAATCGAAATATCAGAAAACATATAAGAACTATCTAAAAAACTCTACACAAAACTCTGATGCCTGCACCTATCTGTGCACACAGTTTCATGAGAAGAACTCTCCTCGTGAGAATTCTCTTCGTGAAAATTTTCTCCTGAGAACCATCCGGAATCCTGTAAAATTCTGGAAAAATTAAATTAATATTTTTAAAAAACTGTTTTGTTCTAAATTCAGGGGTCTAAAGTGGATTCAGGGTCTCCCAAAATTGTAATGAAAAATGATTAGTGTATAGGATTGAAATATTTTACTTGAAATTTAGTTCTAAGCAAGCGTTTATAGGTGTAAAACTCCTAATGCAAAATTTCCTATGTCTACATTTACACCAACTGCTTTATACCAAACTACCTGTCAAAAGTGAACATACATGTTAAAGCACTATAAGAAACGTAAAATTCAACAAAGACAATTCTCTTGAGGGATGTGTGTGACGAATGTCTCTGGAATCAACAGGGGTACACGAACTTGAGAAATTTTAACTTTTATAGATATATCAGAACGTATAAGAAATGTCTAGAAAGGTTTCCAGAAAACTCTGATGCCTGCACCTGTTCATGCATACAGTTTTGTAAGTGGAACTCTCTTCGAGAATGCAAATCAGATTGGTATAAGAAGTATTTAACTCAGTTTTCTTGAAATAGTGTTTTAGCCGTTTCAGCAGCTAATAATGCGTTTTTCGATATCTCAGAAGTTTTCTTAAGAAATACACAATGTTTGGTATTGGAAATCTTCTCTTCGAACAATCTTTGTAAACGGACTTTTAGCAAAGTATTTAGGCTTCACTAGCGCTTTTATCTAAATGTATTGACTGAAAATTTACTCCTGAGAACAATCCAGAAACCTGTAAAAATTTCTGGAAAAAAATTAATATTTTTAAGAAATTGTTTTTGTTTCTAAATTCAGGTTCTAAAAGTGGATTCAGGGTCTCCCAAAATTGTTATGACAAATGAATTTGGGTATAGGATGGAAATATTTTACTTGAAATTTAGTTCTATGCAGGCTTTTATAGGTGTAAAACTCTTAATGCAAAGTTTCCTATGACTACATTTACACCAATGCTTAATGCGAAACTACCTGTCAAAAGTGAAAATACATGTGATAGCACTATAAGAAAGGTTAAATTCAACAAAGACAATTCACTTGAGGAAGTGTGTGAAGAATGTTTCTTGAATGAAAAATGGTGCACGATCTTGCAAAGTTTTACGGTTAATCGAAATATCAGAACACATATAAGAACTATCTAAAAAATTTACACAAACTCTGATGCCTGCACCTATCTGTGCACACAGTTTCATGAGAGGAACTCTCCTCGTGAGAATTCTCTTCGTGAAAATTTTCTCCTGAGAACCATCCGGAATCCTGTAAAATTTCTGGAAAAATTAAATTAATATTTTTAAAAAATTATTTTGTTTCTAAATTCAGGTTCTAAAAGTGGATTCAGGGTCTCCCAAAATTGTTATGAAAAATGATTTTGGGTATAGGATGAAATATTTTACTTGAAATTTAGTTCTATGCAGGCTTTTATAGGTGTAAAACTCTTAATGCAAAGTTTCCTATGACTACATTTACACCAACTGCTTAATGCGAAACTACCTGTCAAAAGTGAAAATACATGTGATGGCACTATAAGAAAGGTTAAATTCAACAAAGACAATTCACTTGAGGAAGTGTGTGAAGAATGTTTCTTGAATGAAAAATGATGCACGATCTTGCAAAGTTTTCGGTAATCGAAATATCAGAAAACATATAAGAACTATCTAAAAAACTCTACACACAACTCTGATGCCTGCACCTATCTGTGCACACAGTTTCATGAGGGAACTCTCCTCGTGAGAATTCTCTTCGTGAAAATTTTCTCCTGAGAACCATCCGGAATCCTGTAAAATTTCTGGAAAAATTAAATTAATATTTTTAAGAAATTGTTTTTGTTTTAAATTCAGGTTCTAAAAGTGGATTCAGGGTCTCCCAAAATTGTTATGAAAAATGAATTTGTGTATAGGATGGAATATTTTACTTGAAATTTAGTTCTATGCAGGCTTTTATAGGTGTAAAACTCTTAATGCAAAGTTTCCTATGACTACATTTACACCAACTGCTTTATACCAAACTACCTGTCAAAAGTGAAAATACATGTGATAGCACTATAAGAAGTTAAATTCAACAAAGACAATTCACTTGAGGAAGTGTGTGAAGAATGTTTCTTGAATGAATAATGGTGCACGATCTTGCAAAGTTTTTACGGTTAATCGAAATATCAGAACACATATAAGAACTATCTAAAAAACTCTACACACAACTCTGATGCCTGCACCTATCTGTGCACACAGTTTCATGAAAGGAACTCTCCTCGTGAGAATTCCCTTCGTGAAAATTTTCTCCTGAGAACCATCCGGAATCCTGTAAAATTTCTGGAAAAATTAAATTAATATTTTTAAGAAACTGTTTTTGTTTCTAAATTCAGGTTCTAAAAGTGGATTCAGGGTCTCCCAAAATTGTTATGAAAAATGAATTTGGGTATAGGATGGAAATATTTTACTTGAAATTTAGTTCTATGCAGGCTTTTATAGGTGTAAAACTCTTAATGCAAAGTTCCTAAGACTACATATACACCAACTGCTTATACCGAAACTACCTGTCAAAAGTGAAAATACATGTGATAGCACTATAAGGAAGGTTAAATTCAACAAAGACAATTCACTTGAAAGTGTGTGAAGAATGTTTCTTGAATGAAAAATGATGCACGACTTGCAAAGTTTCACGGTTAATCGAAATATCAGAAAACATATAAGAACTATCTAAAAAACTCTACACCCAACTCTGATGCCTGCACCTATCTGTGCACACAGTTTCATGAGAGAACTCTCCTCGTGAGAATTCTCTTCGTGAAAATTTTCTCCTGAGAACCATCCGGAATCCTGTAAAATTTCTGGAAAAATTAAATTAATATTTTTAAAAAATTTTTGTTTCTAAATTCAGGTTCTAAAAGTGGATTCAGGGTCTCCCAAAATTGTTATGAAAAATGATTTTGGGTATAGGATGGAAATATTTTACTTGAAATTTAGTTCTATGCAGGCTTTTATAGGTGTAAAACTCTTAATGCAAAGTTCCTATGACTACATTTACACCAACTGCTTTATACCAAACTACCTGTCAAAAGTGAACATACATGTTAAAGCACTATAAGAAACGTAAAATTCAACAAAGACAATTCTCTTGAAGTGTGTGACGAATGACTCTGGAATCAACAAGGGTGCACGAACTTGAGAAATTTTAACTTTTATAGATATATCAGAACGTATCAGAAATGTCTAGAAAGGTTTCAGAAAACTCTGATGCCTGCACCTGTTCATGCATACAGTTTTTTAAGTGGAACTCTCTTCATGAGTGGAAGATTATATTAGTAAAAGAAGTATTTAACTCAGTTTTCTTGAAATAGTGTTTTTAGCGGTTTCAGCAGCTAATAATGCGTTTTCGATATTAGAAATTTTCTTAATAAATGGACAATGTTTTGGTATTGGAAATCTTCTCTTCGAACAATCATTGTAAACGGACTTTTAGCAAAGTATTTAGCATTCACTAGTGCTTTATCTAATGTGATGACTGAAATTTTTCTCCTGAGAACAATCCAGAAACCTGTAAAAATTCTGGAAAAATTAAATTAATTTTTTAAGAAATTGTTTTTGTTTCTAAATTCAGGCTGTAAAAGTGGATTCAGGGTCTCACAAAATTGTTATGAAAAATGAATTTGTGTATAGGATTGAAATATTTTACTTGAAATTTAGTTCTAAGCAAGCTTTTATAGATGTAAAACTCCTAATGCAAATTTCCTATGTCTACATTTACACCAACTGCTTTATACCACACTACCTGTCAAAAGTGAACTTACATGTTAAAGCACTATAAGAAACGTAAAATTCAACAAAGACAATTCTCTTGAGGAACTGTGTGACGAATGTCTCTGAATCAACAAGGGTGCACGAACTTGAGAAATTCAACTTTTATAGATATATCAGAACGTATAAGAAATGTCTAGAAAGGTTTCCAGAAAACTCTGATGCCTGCACCTGTTCATGCATACAGTTTTGTAAGTGGAACTCTCTTCGAGAATGCAAGATCAGATTGGTATAAGAAGTATTTAACTCAGTTTTCTTGAAATAGTGTTTTTAGCCGTTTCAGCAGCTAATAATGCGTTTTTCGATATCTCAGAAGTTTTCTTAAGAAATACACAATGTTTTGGTATTGGAAATCTTCTCTTCGAACAATCTTTGTAAACGGACTTTTAGCAAAGTATTTAGGCTTCACTAGCGCTTTTATCTAATGTATTGACTGAAAATTTACTCCTGAGAACAATCCGGAAAACTGTAAAATTTCTGGAAAAGTTAAATTAATATTTTAAGAAATTGTTTTTGTTTCTAAATTCAGGTTCTAAAAGTGGATTCAGGGTCTCCCAAAATTGTTATGAAAAATGATTTTGGGTATAGGATGGAAATATTTTACTTGAAATTTAGTTCTATGCAGGCTTTTATAGGTGTAAAACTCTTAATGCAAAGTTTCCTATGACTACATATACACCAACTGCTTTATACCAAACTACCTGTCAAAAGTGAAAATACATGTGATAGCACTATAAGGAAGGTTAAATTCAACAAAGACAATTCACTGAGGAAGTGTGTGAAGAATGTTTCTTGAATGAAAAATGATGCACGATCTTGCAAAGTTTACGGTTAATCGAAATATCAGAACACATATAAGAACTATCTAAAAAACTCTACACAAACTCTGATGCCTGCACCTATCTGTGCACACAGTTTCATGAAAGGAACTCTCCTCGTGAGAATTCCCTTCGTGAAAATTTTCTCCTGAGAACCATCCGGAATCCTGTAAAATTTCTGGAAAAATTAAATTAATATTTTTAAGAAACTGTTTTTGTTTCTAAATTCAGGTTCTAAAAGTGGATTCAGGGTCTCCCAAAATTGTTATGAAAAATGAATTTGGGTATAGGATGAAATATTTTACTTGAAATTAGTTCTATGCAGGCTTTATAGGTGTAAAACTCTTAATGCAAAGTTTCCTATGACTACATTTACACCATCTGCTTTATAACAAACTACCTGTCAAAAGTGAACTTACATGTTAAAGCACTATAAGAAACGTAAAATTCAACAAAGACAATTCTCTTGAGGAAGTGTGTGACGAATGTCTCTGGAATCAACAAGGGTGCACGAACTTGAGAAATTTAACTTTTATAGATATATCAGAACGTATAAGAAATGTCTAGAAAGGTTTCCAGAAAACTCTGATGCCTGCACCTGTTCATGCATACAGTTTTGTAAGTGGAACTCTCTTCAGAATGGAAGATCATATTGTATAAGAAGTATTTAACTCAGTTTTCTTGAAATAGTTTTTTTAGCCGTTTCAGCAGCTAATAATGCGTTTTTCGATATCTCAGAAGTTTCTTAAGAAATACACAATGTTTTGGTATTGGAAATCTTCTCTTCGAACAATCTTTGTAAACGGACTTTTAGCAAAGTATTTAGCATTCACTAGCGCTTTATCTAATGATGACTGAAATTTCTCCTGAGAACAATCCAGAAACCTGTAAAATTTCTGGAAAATTAAATTAATTTTAAGAAATTGTTTTTGTTTCTAAATTCAGGTTCTAAAAGTGGATTCAGGTCTCCCAAAATTGTTATGAAAATGAATTAGTGTATAGGATTGAAATATTTTACTTGAAATTTAGTTCTAAGCAAGCTTTTATAGGTGTAAAACTCCTAATGCAAAATTTCCTATGTCTACATTTACACCAACTGCTTTATACCAAACTACCTGTCAAAAGTGAACATACATGTTAAAGCACTATAAGAAACGTAAAATTCAACAAAGACAATTCTCTTGAGGGAGTGTGTGACGAATGTCTCTGGAATCAACAGGGGTGCACGAACTTGAGAAATTTAACTTTTATAGATATATCAGAACGTATAAGAAATGTCTAGAAAGTTTCCAGAAAACTCTGATGCCTGCACCTGTTCATGCATACAGTTTTGTAAGTGGAACTCTCTTCGAGAATGCAAGATCAGATTGGTATAAGAAGTATTTAACTCAGTTTTCTTGAAATAGTGTTTTTAGCCGTTTCAGCAGCTAATAATGCGTTTTTCGATATCTCAGAAGTTTTCTTAAGAAATACACAATGTTTTGGTATTGGAAATCTTCTCTTCGAACAATCTTTGTAAACGGACTTTTAGCAAAGTATTTAGGCTTCACTAGCGCTTTTATCTAATGTATTGACTGAAAATTTACTCCTGAGAACAATCCGGAAACCTGTAAAATTTCTGGAAAAGTTAAATTAATATTTTTAAGAAATTGTTTTTGTTTCTAAATTCAGGTTCTCTAAAAGTGGATTCAGGGTCTCCCAAAATTGTTATGACAAATGAATTTGGGTATAGGATGGAAATATTTTACTTGAAATTTAGTTCTATGCAGGCTTTTATAGGTGTAAAACTCTTAATGCAAAATTTCCTATGACTACATTTACACCAACTGCTAATGCGAAACTACCTGTCAAAAGTGAAAATACATGTGATAGCACTATAAGAAAGGTTAAATTCAACAAAGACAATTCACTTGAGGAAGTGTGTGAAGAATGTTTCTTGAATGAAAAATGGTGCACGATCTTGCAAAGTTTTACGGTTAATCGAAATATCAGAACACATATAAGAACTATCTAAAAAACTCTACACACAACTCTGATGCCTGCACCTATCTGTGCACACAGTTTCATGAAAGGAACTCTCCTCGTGAGAATTCTCTTCGTGAAAATTTTCTCCTGAGAACCATCCGGAATCCTGTAAAATTTCTGGAAAAATTAAATTAATATTTTTAAGAAACTGTTTTTGTTTCTAAATTCAGGTTCTAAAAGTGGATTCAGGGTCTCCCAAAATTGTTATGAAAAATGAATTTGGGTATAGGATGAAATATTTTACTTGAAATTTAGTTCTATGCAGGCTTTTATAGGTGTAAAACTCTTAATGCAAAGTTTCCTATGACTACATTTACACCAACTGCTTATGCAAACTACCTGTCAAAAGTGAAAATACATGTGATAGCACTATAAGGAAGGTTAAATTCAACAAAGACAATTCACTTGAAGTGTGTGAAGAATGTTTCTTGAATGAAAAATGATGCACGGACTTGCAAAGTTTCACGGTTAATCGAAATATCAGAAAACATATAAGAACTATCTAAAAAACTCTACACAAAACTCTGATGCCTGCACCTATCTGTGCACACAGTTTCATGAGAAGAACTCTCCTCGTGAGAATTCTCTTCGTGAAAATTTTCTCCTGAGAACCATCCGGAATCCTGTAAAATTTCTGGAAAAATTAAATTAATATTTTTAAGAAACTGTTTTTGTTTCTAAATTCAGGTTCTAAAAGTGGATTCAGGGTCTCCCAAAATTGTTATGAAAAATGATTTGTGTATAGGATGGAAATATTTTACTTGAAATTTAGTTCTAAGCAGGCTTTTATAGGTGTAAAACTCCTAATGCAAAATTTCCTATGACTACATTTACACCAACTGCTTTATACCAAACTACCTGTCAAAAGTGAACATACATGTTAAAGCACTATAAGAAACGTAAAATTCAACAAAGACAATTCTCTTGAGGGAGTGTGTGACGAATGTCTCTGGAATCAACAGGGGTGCACGAACTTGAGAAATTTTAACTTTTATAGATATATCAGAACGTATCAGAAATGTCTAGAAAGGTTTCCAGAAAACTCTGATGCCTGCACCTGTTTCATGCATACAGTTTTGTAAGTGGAACTCTCTTCATGAGTGGAAGATTATATTAGTAAAAGAAGTATTTAACTCAGTTTTCTTGAAATAGTGTTTTTAGCGGTTTCAGCAGCTAATAATGCGTTTTTCGATATTTAGAAGTTTTCTTAATAAATGGACAATGTTTTGGTATTGGAAATCTTCTCTTCGAACAATCATTGTAAACGGACTTTTAGCAAAGTATTTAGCATTCACTAGTGCTTTATCTAATGTGATGACTGAAATTTTTCTCCTGAGAACAATCCAGAAACCTGTAAAAATTCTGGAAAAATTAAATTAATTTTTTAAGAAATTGTTTTTGTTTCTAAATCAGGCTGTAAAAGTGGATTCAGGATCTTACAAAATGGTTATGACAAATGAATTAGTGTATAGGATTGAAATATTTTACTTGAAATTTAGTTCTAAGCAAGCTTTTATAGATGTAAAACTCCTAATGCAAATTTCCTATGTCTACATTTACACCAACTGCTTTATACCACACTACCTGTCAAAAGTGAACTTACATGTTAAAGCACTATAAGAAACGTAAAATTCAACAAAGACAATTCTCTTGAGGAACTGTGTGACGAATGTCTCAGGAATCAACAAGGGTGCACGAACTTGAGAAATTTAACTTTTATAGATATATCAGAACGTATAAGAAATGTCTAGAAAGGTTTCCAGAAAACTCTGATGCCTGCACCTGTTCATGCATACAGTTTTGTAAGTGGAACTCTCTTCGAGAATGCAAGATCAGATTGGTATAAGAAGTATTTAACTCAGTTTTCTGGAATAGTGTTTTTAGCCGTTTCAGCAGCTAATAATGCGTTTTTCGATATCTCAGAAGATTTCTTAAGAAATACACAATGTTTTGGTATTGGAAATCTTCTCTTCGAACAATCTTTTTAAACGGACTTTTAGCAAAGTATTTAGGCTTCACTAGCGCTTTTATCTAATGTATTGACTGAAAATTTACTCCTGAGAACAATCCGGAAAACTGTAAAATTTCTGGAAAAGTTAAATTAATATTTTAAGAAATTGTTTTTGTTTCTAAATTCAGGTTCTAAAAGTGGATTCAGGGTCTCCCAAAATTGTTATGAAAAATGAATTTGGGTATAGGATGGAAATATTTTACTTGAAATTTAGTTCTATGCAGGCTTTTATAGGTGTAAAACTCTTAATGCAAAGTTTCCTATGACTACATTACACCAACTGCTAATGCGAAACTACCTGTCAAAAGTGAAAATACATGTGATAGCACTATAAGGAAGGTTAAATTCAACAAAGACAATTCACTTGAGGAAGTGTGTGAAGAATGTTTCTTGAATGAAAAATGGTGCACGATCTTGCAAAGTTTTACGGTTAATCGAAATATCAGAACACATATAAGAACTATCTAAAAAACTCTACACACAACTCTGATGCCTGCACCTATCTGTGCACACAGTTTCATGAAAGGAACTCTCCTCGTGAGAATTCTCTTCGTGAAAATTTTCTCCTGAGAACCATCCGGAATCCTGTAAAATTTCTGGAAAAATTAAATTAATATTTTTAAGAAACTGTTTTTGTTTCTAAATTCAGGTTCTAAAAGTGGATTCAGGGTCTCCCAAAATTGTTATGAAAAATGATTTGGGTATAGGATTGAAATATTTTACTTGAAATTTAGTTCTATGCAGGCTTTTATAGGTGTAAAACTCTTAATGCAAAGTTTCCTATGACTACATTTACACCAACTGCTTTATACAAACTACCTGTCAAAAGTGAACATACATGTTAAAGCACTATAAGAAACGTAAAATTCAACAAAGACAATTCTCTTGAGGAAGTGTGTGACGAATGTCTCTGGAATCAACAAGGGTGCACGAACTTGAGAAATTTAACTTTTATAGATATATCAGAACGTATAAGAAATGTCTAGAAAGGTTTCCAGAAAACTCTGATGCCTGCACCTGTTCATGCATACAGTTTTGTAAGTGGAACTCTCTTCGAGAATGCAAGATCAGATTGGTATAAGAAGTATTTAACTCAGTTTTCTTGAAATAGTGTTTTAGCCGTTTCAGCAGCTAATAATGCGTTTTTCGATATCTCAGAAGTTTTCTTAAGAAATACACAATGTTTTGGTATTGGAAATCTTCTCTTCGAACAATCTTTGTAAACGGACTTTTAGCAAAGTATTTAGGCT
Source organism: Acheta domesticus (assembly GCA_031308135.1). Taxonomy (NCBI): domain Eukaryota; kingdom Metazoa; phylum Arthropoda; class Insecta; order Orthoptera; family Gryllidae; genus Acheta; species Acheta domesticus. The sequence continues at coordinate 14,803 of JAHLJT010005974.1, forward strand.
TCACTAGCGCTTTTATCTAATGTTGACTGAAAATTTTACTCCTGAGAACAATCCAGAAACCTGTAAAATTTCTGGAAAATTAAATTAATTTTTAAGAAATGTTTTTGTTTCTAAATTCAGGTTCTAAAAGTGGATTCAGGTCTCCCAAAATTGTTATGAAAAATGAATTTGTGTATAGGATTGAAATATTTTACTTGAAATTTAGTTCTATGCAAGCTTTATAGGTGTAAAACTCCTAATGCAAATTTCCTATGACTACATTTACACCAATGCTTTATACCAAACTACCTGTCAAAAGTGAACATACATGTTAAAGCACTATAAGAAACGTAAAATTCAACAAAGACAATTCTCTTGAGGAAGTGTGTGACGAATGTCTCTGAATCAACAGGGGTACACGAACTTGAGAAATTTAACTTTTATAGATATATCAGAAACGTATAAGAAATGTCTAGAAAGGTTTCAGAAAACTCTGATGCCTGCACCTGTTCTGCATACAGTTTGTAAGTGGAACTCTCTTCGAGAATGCAAATCAGATTGGTATAAGAAGTATTTAACTCAGTTCTGAAATAGTGTTTTTAGCCGTTCAGCAGCTAATAATGCGTTTTTCGATATCTCGAAGTTTTCTTAAGAAATACACAATGTTTTGGTATTGGAAATCTTCTCTTCGAACAATCTTTGTAAACGGACTTTTAGCAAAGTATTAGGCCACTAGCCTTTATCTAAGTATTGACTGAAAATTTACTCCTGAGAACATCCAGAAACCTGTAAAATTTCTGGAAAAGTTAAATTAATATTTTAAGAAATTGTTTTTGTTTCTAAATTCAGGTTCTAAAAGTGGATTCAGGGTCTCCCAAAATTGTTATGAAAAAAATGAATTTGGGTATAGGATGGAAATATTTTACTTGAAATTTAGTTCTATGCAGGCTTTTATAGGTGTAAAACTCTTAATGCAAAATTTCCTATGACTACATTTACACCAATTGCTATGCGAAACTACCTGTCAAAAGTGAAAATACATGTGATAGCACTATAAGAAAGGTTAAATTCAACAAAGACAATTCACTTGAGGAAGTGTGTGAAGAATGTTTCTTGAATGAAAAATGGTGCACGATCTTGCAAAGTTTTACGGTTAATCGAAATATCAGAACACATATAAGAACTATCTAAAAAACTCTACACACAACTCTGATGCCTGCACCTATCTGTGCACACAGTTTCATGAAGGAACTCTCCTCGTGAGAATTCTCTTCGTGAAAATTTTCTCCTGAGAACCATCCGGAATCCTGTAAAATTTCTGGAAAAATTAAATTAATATTTTTAAGAAATGTTTTTGTTTCTAAATTCAGGTTCTAAAAGTGGATTCAGGGTCTCCCAAAATTGTTATGAAAAATGAATTTGGGTATAGGATGGAAATATTTTACTTGAAATTTAGTTCTATGCAGGCTTTTATAGGTGTAAAACTCTTAATGCAAAGTTTCCTATGACTACATTTACACCAACTGCTTTATGCAAACTACCTGTCAAAAGTGAAAATACATGTGATAGCACTATAAGGAAGGTTAAATTCAACAAAGACAATTCACTTGAAGTGTGTGAAGAATGTTTCTTGAATGAAAAATGATGCACGATCTTGCAAAGTTTTACGGTTAATCGAAATATCAGAAACATATAAGAACTATCTAAAAAACTCTACACACAACTCTGATGCCTGCACCTATCTGTGCACACAGTTTCATGAAAGAACTCTCCTCGTGAGAATCTCCTTCGTGAAAATTTTCTCCTGAGAACCATCCGGAATCCTGTAAAATTTCTGGAAAAATTAAATTAATTTTTAAGAAATTGTTTTGTTTCTAAATTCAGGTTCTAAAAGTGGATTCAGGGTCTCCCAAAATTGTTATGAAAAATGATTTGGGTATAGGATGGAAATATTTTACTTGAAATTTAGTTCTATGCAGGCTTTTATAGGTGTAAAACTCTTAATGCAAAGTTTCCTATGACTACATTTACACCAACTGCTTTATAACAAACTACCTGTCAAAAGTGAACTTACATGTTAAAGCACTATAAGAAACGTAAAATTCAACAAAGACAATTCTCTTGAAGTGTGTGACGAATGACTCTGGAATCAACAAGGGTGCACGAACTTGAGAAATTTACTTTTATAGATATATCAGAACGTATCAGAAATGTCTAGAAAGGTTTCCAGAAAACTCTGATGCCTGCACCTGTTTATGCATACAGTTTTTAAGTGGAACTCTCTTCATGAGTGGAAGATTTATTAGTAAAAGAAGTATTTAACTCAGTTTTCTTGAAATAGTGTTTTTAGCGGTTTCAGCAGCTAATAATGCGTTTTTCGATATTTAGAAGTTTTCTTAATAAATGGACAATGTTTTGGTATTGGAAATCTTCTCTTCGAACAATCATTGTAAACGGACTTTTAGCAAAGTATTTAGCATCACTAGTGCTTTATCTAATGTGATGACTGAAATTTTCTCCTGAGAACAATCCAGAAACCTGTAAAAATTCTGGAAAAATTAAATTAATTTTTAAGAAATTGTTTTTGTTTCTAAATCAGGCTCTAAAAGTGGATTCAGGATCTCCCAAAATGGTTATGAAAATGAATTAGTGTATAGGATTGAAATATTTTACTTGAAATTTAGTTCTAAGCAAGCTTTATAGATGTAAAACTCCTAATGCAAATTTCCTATGTCTACATTTACACCAACTGCTTTATACCAAACTACCTGTCAAAAGTGAACTTACATGTTAAAGCACTATAAGAAACGTAAAATTCAACAAAGACAATTCTCTTGAGGAACTGTGTGACGAATGTCTCTGGAATCAACAAGTGCACGAACGTGAGAAATTTAACTTTTATAGATATATCAGAACGTATAAGAAATGTCTAGAAAGTTTCCAGAAAACTCTGATGCCTGCACCTGTTCATGCATACAGTTTTGTAAGTGGAACTCTCTTCGAGAATGCAAGATCAGATTGGTATAAGAAGTATTTAACTCAGTTTTCTTGAGATAGTGTTTTTAGCCGTTTCAGCAGCTAATAATGCGTTTTTCGATATCTCAGAAGATTTCTTAAGAAATACACAATGTTTTGGTATTGGAAATCTTCTCTTCGAACAATCTTTTTAAACGGACTTTTAGCAAAGTATTTAGGCTTCACTAGCGCTTTTATCTAATGTATTGACTGAAAATTTACTCATGAGAACAATCCGGAAAACTGTAAAATTTCTGGAAAGTTAAATTAATATTTTAAGAAATTGTTTTTGTTTCTAAATTCAGGTTCTAAAAGTGGATTCAGGGTCTCCCAAAATTGTTATGAAAAATGAATTTGGGTATAGGATGGAAATATTTTACTTGAAATTTAGTTCTATGCAGGCTTTTATAGGTGTAAAACTCTTAATGCAAAGTTTCCTATGACTACATTTACACCAACTGCTAATGCGAAACTACCTGTCAAAAGTGAAAATACATGTGATAGCACTATAAGAAAGGTTAAATTCAACAAAGACAATTCACTTGAGGAAGTGTGTGAAGAATGTTTCTTGAATGAAAAATGTGCACGATCTTGCAAAGTTTTACGGTTAATCGAAATATCAGAACACATATAAGAACTATCTAAAAAACTCTACACACAACTCTGATGCCTGCACCTATCTGTGCACACAGTTTCATGAGAGGAACTCTCCTCGTGAGAATTCTCTTCGTGAAAATTTTCTCCTGAGAACCATCCGGAAATCCTGTAAAATTTCTGGAAAAATTAAATTAATATTTTTAAGAAATTGTTTTTGTTTCTAAATTCAGGTTCTAAAAGTGGATTCAGGGTCTCCCAAAATGTTATGAAAAATGAATTGGGTATAGGATGGAAATATTTTACTTGAAATTTAGTTCTATGCAGGCTTTTATAGGTGTAAAACTCTTAATGCAAAGTTTCCTATGACTACATTTACACCAACTGCTTATACCAAACTACCTGTCAAAAGTGAAAATACATGTGATAGCACTATAAGGAAGGTTAAATTCAACAAAGACAATTCACTTGAAGTGTGTGAAGAATGTTTCTTGAATGAAAAATGGTGCACGACTTGCAAAGTTTTACGGTTAATCGAAATATCAGAACACATATAAGAACTATCTAAAAAACTCTACACACAACTCTGATGCCTGCACCTATCTGTGCACACAGTTTCATGAAAGGAACTCTCCTCGTGAGAATTCTCTTCGTGAAAATTTTCTCCTGAGAACCATCCGGAATCCTGTAAAATTTCTGGAAAAATTAAATTAATATTTTTAAGAAACTGTTTTGTTTCTAAATTCAGGGTCTAAAAGTGGATTCAGGGTCTCCCAAAATGTTATGAAAAATGAATTTGTGTATAGGATTGAAATATTTTACTTGAAATTTAGTTCTATGCAAGCTTTTATAGGTGTAAAACTCTTAATGCAAAGTTTCCTATGACTACATTTACACCAACTGCTTTATACCAAACTACCTGTCAAAAGTGAATACATGTAAAGCACTATAAGAAACGTAAAATTCAACAAAGACAATTCTCTTGAGGGAGTGTGTGACGAATGTCTCTGGAATCAACAGGGTGCACGAACTTGAGAAATTTTACTTTTATAGATATATCAGAACGTATAAGAAATGTCTAGAAAGGTTTCCAGAAAACTCTGATGCCTGCACCTGTTATGCATACAGTTTTGTAAGTGGAACTCTCTTCGAGAATGCAAGATCAGATTGGTATAAGAAGTATTTAACTCAGTTTTTCTTGAAATAGTGTTTTTAGCCGTTTCAGCAGCTAATAAATGCGTTTTTCGATATCTCAGAAGTTTTCTTAAAAATACACAATGTTTTGGTATTGGAAATCTTCTCTTCGAACAATCTTTGTAAACGGACTTTTAGCAAAGTATTTAGGCTTCACTAGCGCTTTTATCTAATGTATTGACTGAAAATTTACTCCTGAGAACAATCCAGAAACCTGTAAAATTTCTGGAAGTTAAATTAATATTTTTAAGAAATTGTTTTTGTTTCTAAATTCAGGTTCTAAAAGTGGATTCAGGGTCTCCCAAAATTGTTATGAAAAATGAATTTGGGTATAGGATGGAAATATTTTACTTGAAATTTAGTTCTATGCAGGCTTTTATAGGTGTAAAACTCTTAATGCAAAGTTTCCTATGACTACATTTACACCAACTGCTTATACCAAACTACCTGTCAAAAGTGAAAATACATGTGATAGCACTATAAGAAAGGTTAAATTCAACAAAGACAATTCACTTGAGGAAGTGTGTGAAGAATGTTTCTTGAATGAAAAATGGTGCACGATCTTGCAAAGTTTTACGGTTAACGAAATATCAGAACACATATAAGAACTATCTAAAAAACTCTACACCCAACTCTGATGCCTGCACCTATCTGTGCACACAGTTTCATGAGAGAACTCTCCTCGTGAGAATTCTCTTCGTGAAAATTTTCTCCTGAGAACCATCCGGAATCCTGTAAAATTTCTGGAAAAATTAAATTAATATTTTTAAGAAATTGTTTTTGTTCTAAATTCAGGTTCTAAAAGTGGATTCAGGGTCTCCCAAAATTGTTATGAAAAATGATTTTGGGTATAGGATGGAAATATTTTACTGAAATTTAGTTCTATGCAGGCTTTTATAGGTGTAAAACTCTTAATGCAAAGTTTCCTATGACTACATTTACACCAACTGCTTAATACGAAACTACCTGTCAAAAGTGAAAATACATGTGATAGCACTATAAGGAAGGTTAAATTCAACAAAGACAATTCACTTGAAATGTGTGAAGAATGTTTCTTGAATGAAAAATGATGCACGATCTTGCAAAGTTTACGGTTAATCGAAATATCAGAACACATATAAGAACTATCTAAAAAACTCTACACACAACTCTGATGCCTGCACCTATCTGTGCACACAGTTTCATGAAAGGAACTCTCCTCGTGAGAATTCCCTTCGTGAAAATTTCTCCTGAGAACCATCCGGAATCCTGTAAAATTTCTGGAAAAATTAAATTAATATTTTTAAGAAATTGTTTGTTTCTAAATTCAGGTTCTAAAAGTGGATTCAGGGTCTCCCAAAATTGTTATGAAAAATGAATTTGGGTATAGAGAAAAATATTTTACTTGAAATTTAGTTCTATGCAGGCTTTTATAGGTGTAAAACTCTTAATGCAAAGTTTCCTATGACTACATTTACACCATCTGCTTTATAACAAACTACCTGTCAAAAGTGAACTTACATGTTAAAGCACTATAAGAAACGTAAAATTCAACAAAGACAATTCTCTTGAAGTGTGTGACGAATGTCTCTGGAATCAAAAGGGTGCACGAACTTGAGAAATTTTAACTTTTATAGATATATCAGAACGTATAAGAAAATGTCTAGAAAGGTTTCCAGAAAACTCTGATGCCTGCACCTGTTCATGCATACAGTTTTGTAAGTGGAACTCTCTTCGATGAATGCAAGATCAGATTGGTAAAAGAAGTATTTAACTCAGTTTTCTTGAAATAGTGTTTTTTAGCCGTTTCAGCAGCTAATAATGCGTTTTCGATATCTCAGAAGTTTTCTTAAGAAATACACAATGTTTGGTATTGGAAATCTTCTCTTCGAACAATCTTTGTAAACGGACTTTTAGCAAAGTATTAGGCTTCACTAGCGCTTTTATCTAATGTATTGACTGAAAATTTACTCCTGAGAAACAATCCAGAAACCTGTAAAATTTCTGGAAAATTAAATTAATATTTTTAAGAAATTGTTTTGTTTCTAAATTCAGGTTCTAAAAGTGGATTCAGGGTCTCCCAAAATTGTTATGAAAAATGATTTGGGTATAGGATGGAAATATTTTACTTGAAATTTAGTTCTATGCAGGCTTTTATAGGTGTAAAACTCTTAATGCAAATTTCCTATGACTACATTTACACCAACTGCTTTATAACAAACTACCTGTCAAAGTGAAAATACATGTGAAGCACTATAAGAAACGTAAAATTCAACAAAGACAATTCTCTTGAAGTGTGTGACGAATGTTTCTTGAATCAACAATGGTGCACGAACTTGAGAAATTTAACTTTTATAGATATATCAGAAGTATAAGAAATGTCTAGAAATGTTTCCAGAAAACTCTGATGCCTGCACCTGTTCATGCATACAGTTTTGTAAGTGGAACTCTCTTCGTGAGAATGCAAGATCAGATTGGTATAAGAAGTATTTAACTCAGTTTTTTGAGATAGTGTTTTAGCCGTTTCAGCAGTAATAATGCGTTTTTCGTATCTCAGAAATTCTTAAGAAATAACAATGTTTTGGTATGGAAATCTTCTCTTCGAACAATCTTTGTAAACGGACTTTAGCAAAGATTTAGCTTCACTAGCGCTTTATCTAATGTATTGACTGAAAATTTACTCCTGAGAACAATCGGAAACTGTAAAATTCTGGAAAAAGTTAAATTAATATTTTAAGAAATTGTTTTGTTTCTAAATTCAGGTTCTAAAAGTGGATTCAGGGTCTCCAAAAATGTTATGAAAAATGAATTTGGGTATATAGGATGGAAATATTTTACTTGAAATTTAGTTCTATGCAGGCTTTTATAGGTGTAAAACTCTTAATGCAAAGTTTCCTATGACTACATTTACACCAACTGCTTTATACCAAACTACCTGTCAAAAGTGAAAAACATGTGAAGCACTATAAGGAACGTTAAATTCAACAAGACAATTCACTTGAGGAAGTGTGTGAAGAATGTTTCTTGAATGAAAAATGATGCACGACTTGCAAAGTTTTACGGTTAACGAAATATCAGAACACATATAAGAACTATCTAAAAAACTCTACAACAAAACTCTGATGCCTGCACTATCTGTGCACACAGTTTCATGAGAAGAACTCTCCTCGTGAGAATTCTCTTCGTGAAAATTTCTCCTGAGAACCATCCGGAATCCTGTAAAAATTTCTGGAAAAATAAATTAATATTTTTAAGAAATTGTTTTTGTTTCTAAATTCAGGTTCTAAAAGTGGATTCAGGGTCTCCAAAATTGTTATGAAAAATGATTTGGGTATAGGATGGAAATATTTTACTTGAAATTTAGTTCTATGCAGGCTTTTATAGGTGTAAAACTCTTAATGCAAAGTTTCCTATGACTACATTTACACCAACTGCTTTATACCAAACTACCTGTCAAAAGTGAAAATACATGTGATAGCACTATAAGGAAGGTTAAATTCAACAAAGACAATTCACTTGAGGAAGTGTGTGTGAGATGTTTCTTGAATGAAAAATGGTGCACGATCTTGCAAAGTTTTACGGTTAATCGAAATATCAGAACACATATAAGAACTATCTAAAAAACTCTACACAAACTCTGATGCCTGCACCTATCTGTGCACACAGTTTCATGAGAGGAACTCTCCTCGTGAGAATTCTCTTCGTGAAAATTTTCTCCTGAGAACCATCCGGAATCCTGTAAATTTCTGGAAAAATTAAATTAATATTTTTAAGAAACTGTTTTTGTTTCTAAATTCAGGTTCTAAAAGTGGATTCAGGTCTCCCAAAATTGTTATGAAAAATGAATTTGTGTATAGGATTGAAATATTTTACTTGAAATTTAGTTCTAAGCAAGCTTTATAGGTGTAAAACTCTTAATGCAAAGTTTCCTATGACTACATTTACACCAACTGCTTTATACCAAACTACCTGTCAAAAGTGAACATACATGTTAAAGCACTATAAGAAACGTAAAATTCAACAAGACAATTCTCTTGAGGAAGTGTGGACGAATGTCTCTGGAATCAACAGGGGTGCACGAACTTGAGAAATTTTAACTTTTATAGATATATCAGAACGTATCAGAAATGTCTAGAAAGGTTTCCAGAAAACTCTGATGCCTGCCTGTTTATGCATACAGTTTTTTAAGTGGAACTCTCTTCGATGAGTGCAAGATTATATTAGTAAAAGAAGTATTTAACTCAGTTTTCTTGAAATAGTGTTTTTAGCCGTTTCAGCAGCTAATAATGCGTTTTTCGATATTTTAGAAGTTTTCTTAATAAATACACAATGTTTTGGTATTGGAAATCTTCTCTTCGAACAATCTTTTAAACGGACTTTTAGCAAAGTATTTAGCATTCACTAGTGTTTATCTAATGTATGACTGAAATTTACTCTGAGAACAATCCAGAAACCTGTAAAATTTCTGGAAAAGTTAAATTAATTTTTTTAAGAAATTGTTTTGTTTCTAAAATCAGGCTGTAAAAGTGGATTCAGGATCTTACAAAATGGTTATGAAAATGAATTAGTGTATAGGATTGAAATATTTTACTTGAAATTTAGTTCTAAGCAAGCTTTTATAGATGTAAAACTCCTAATGCAAATTTCCTATGTCTACTTTACACCAACTGCTTTATACCACACTACCTGTCAAAAGTGAACTTACATGTAAAGCACTATAAGAAACGTAAATTCAACAAAGACAATTCTCTTGAGGAACTGTGTGACGAATGTCTCTGGAATCAACAGGAGTGCACGAACTTGAGAAATTAAACTTTTATAGATATATCAGAACGTATAAGAAATATCTAGAAAGTTTCCAGAAAACTCTGATGCCTGCACCTGTCATGCATACAGTTTTGTAAGTGGAACTCTCTTCGAGAATGCAAGATCAGATTGGTATAAGAAGTATTTAACTCAGTTTTCTTGAGATATTGTTTTAGCCATTTCAGCAGCTAATAATGCGTTTTTCGATATCTCAGAAGATTTCTTAAGAAATACAACATGTTTTGGATGGGAAATCTCTCTTCGAACAATCTTTTTAACGGACTTTTAGCAAAGTATTTAGGCTTCACTAGCGCTTTTATCTAATGTATTGACTGAAAATTTACTCATGAGAACAATCCGAAACCTGTAAAATTTCTGGAAAAGTTAAATTAATATTTTTAAGAATTTGTTTTGTTTCTAAATTCAGGTTCTAAAAGTGGATTCAGGGTCTCCCAAAATTGTTATGAAAAATGATTTTGGGTATAGGATGAAATATTTTACTTGAAATTAAGTTCTATGCAGGCTTTTATAGGTGTAAAACTCTTAATGCAAAATTTCCTATGACTACAATTACACCAACTGCTTATGCGAAACTACCTGTCAAAGTGAAAATACATGTGAGCACTATAAGAAAGGTTAAATTCAACAAAGACAATTCACTGAGGACGTGTGTGTGAAGAATGTTTTCTTGAATGAAAAATGGTGCACGATCTTGCAAAGTTTTTCGGTTAATCGAAATATCAGAACACATATAAGAAACTATCTAAAAAACTCTACACACCAACTCTGATCCTGCAACTATCTGTGCACACAGTTTCATGAGAGGAACTATCCTCGTGAGAATTCTCTTCGTGAAAATTTTCTCCTGAGAACCATCCAGAATCCTGTAAAATTTCTGGAAAAATTAAATTAATATTTTTAAGAAATGTTTTTGTTTCTAAATTCAGGTTCTAAAAGTGGATTCAGGGTCTCCCAAAATTGTTATGAAAAATGATTTTGTGTATAGGATGGAAATATTTACTTGAAATTTAGTTCTATGCAGGCTTTATAGGTGTAAAACTCTTAATGCAAAGTTTCCTATGACTACATTTTACACCAAATGCTTATACCAAACTACCTGTCAAAAGTGAAAATACATGTGATAGCACTATAAGGAAGGTTAAATTCAACAAAGACAATTCACTTGAGGATTTAAGTGTGTGAAGAATGTTTCTTGAATGAAATGATGCACGATCTTGCAAGTTTACGGTTAATCGAAATATCAGAAACACATATAAGAACCATCTAAAAAACTCTACACACAACTCTGATGCCTGCACCATCTGTGTGCACACAGTTTCATGAAAGGAACTCTCCTCGTGAGAATTTCCTCGTGAAAATTTTCTCCTGAGACCATCCGGAATCCTGTAAATTTCTGGAAAATTAAATTAATATTTTAAGAAATTGTTTTGTTTCTAATCAGGTTCTAAAAGTGGATTCAGGGTCTCCCAAAATTGTTATGAAAATGATTTTGGGTATAGGATGGAAATATTTTACTTGAAATTTGTTCTATGCAGGCTTTTATAGGTGTAAAACTCTTAATGCAAAGTTTCCTATGACACATTTACACCACTGCTAATGCCAAACTACCTGTCAAAAGTGAAATACATGTGATAGCACTATAAGAAGGGGTTAAATTCAACAAAGACAATTCACTTGAATGTGTGAAGAATGTTTCTTGAATGAAAAATGA
>JAHLJT010005976.1:0-14271 GCA_031308135.1 Acheta domesticus
GGTAAACAATTCTGAAGTTAACAATCTTACAGGAGAGTAGATTTTAAAAAATATTTTCTCGAGATATTCCGAGGAGTGTAAAGAAAAACGACAGTAATGATAACTCGGACTTCGTTCATACCATGCAATATACAGGCGTTGTTAGTAATGAGGTGAAGGCTCTCCGCACCAAACATTAAGTTACAAAATTATGTATAAATGAATTAGGCAAAAAAATTAAATGTTTTGTTGTAATAATACGAAGAAATAATTTGAAACCAGAGTAGAGTTTCTTACACAGCGGCACGCCGGACCGATGCAACCAGCTACCTGGGGATTTAAAAGGTCTGCAACAAGGAAAACGAGATATTTGTTTAAAAGATGAACATGAGTATGTTCTTGAGGTGCTTCTAGGCTTATTATAAACAATTGAAGATGCAGTAATTAATTCGTGAGCCCTTTAGTTAATAAATAAGAAGTATAACTAAACAAATTAGTGTTAATAAAGCTGTGTGTCCGCCGGTAAGTTATATTTTATGATTTTTTGAAATTTGTGACGGTAAGCAGGAGTTTGGGATCAATGCTCTGTGCGATTCTTAACAACCATTCGGAGTAATTAATTTCAACTAATAGTTTTTAAAACAAATGATATCTAGTGACGGAATCGGTAATAACATTTGAGTATTCCGCTGGTTAGGTGTTTTTCTGCGATTTTTTGCCTCGTACGTGGTAGTATGTTTATGTGTCTGAAGTTTGGATGCTTGTTATAAACAATTGCAAGCAGCAGTAATTAATTCTTGAGTAATTTCATCGTAAAATATAAAGTGTTTGTAACAAACTACAGTTGGTAATACCGTGGTTCGCCAGTAAAATTTTATTCCTAGATTTTTTTAACAAATTTTTGTAGAAAATGCGATTTCGGTGCAAAAGTTATGCCCAATTTTTGAGAATTTCGGCGCAGTAGTAATTAATATGAACATATAGTTTCTTATTCAATGAATATCCTATAATGAGCCGTAGACCAAATTATTACTGTATCCGCCGAATAGTTTTTTTTCTGTGGATATTTGTTTAAAAGATTATCGCTGAGTATGTCCTTGTGATGCTTCAGGGCCTCATTATAAACAATTGAATGCAGTCATTAATTCGTGAGCCGTTTAGTTAATAATATGAAGGTATATTAAACAAATTAGTGTTAATAAAGCTGTGGTCCGCCGGTAAGTTTTATATTTTTATGATTTTTAGAAGGAATTTGTGTCGGTAAGCAGGCCGTTTTTGGATCAATGCTTTGCGATTCTTAACAACCGTTCGGAATAATTAATTTCGACTAATAGTTTTTAAAACTATGATATCTAGTGATGGAATCGGTAATAACATTTGAGTATTCCGCTGGTTAGGTGTTTTTCAGCATTTTTTTGCCTCGTATGTGGTATAGTATATTCATGTGTCGGAAGTTTGAATGGTTGTTATAAACATTTGAAAACAGTAATTAATTCTGGAGTAATTTGATCGTGGAAATATAACGTGTTTGTAACAAACTACAGTTGGTAATACTGTGGTTTGGCGGTAAAATATTAATCCCTGATTTTTTAAAATATTTTTGTAGAGAATGCGATTTTGGGGCAAAAGTTATGCCCATTTTAGAGCATTTTCCGTACAGTAATTAATATAAGCAAAATGTATCTAATTCAATGGATATCCTGCAATGAGCCCTAGACTAATATTTCTGTATTCTGCCGAATAGTTTTTTTTCTGTGGATATTTGTTTAAAAGATGAACGTGAACATGTCCTTGTGATGCTTCAGGGCTCTTTATAAACAATTGAATGCAGTAATTAATTCGTGAGCCCTTTAGTTAATAAATAAGAAGTATACTAAACAAATTAGTGTTAATAAAGCTGTGGTCCGCCGTAAGTTTATATTTTATGATTTTTTGAAATTTGTGTCGGTAAGCAGGAGTTTTGGGATCAATACTCTGTGCGATTCTTAACAACCGTTCGGAGTAATTAATTTCACTAATAGTTTTTAAAAGAAATGGATATCTAGTGATTGGAATCGGTAATAACATTGAGATTCCGCTGGTTCCGTGTTTTTTCTGCTTCTTTTTTACCTCGTACGTGGTGTAAGTAGCTTCATGTGTCCGAAGTTTGAATGGCTTGTTATAAACATTTGTAAGCAGTAAATTAATTCTGGGCATTTCATCGTGAAATATAACGTGTTTGTAACAACTACAGTTGGTAATATTGTGGTTCGCCGGTAAATTTTTATTCCTAGGATTTTTACCTTATTTTTGTAGAAGATGCGATTTCGGTACAAAAGTTATGCCCAATTTTAGAGCACTTTCGGCACAGTAATAATTACAAACAAATTGTTTCTAATTCAATGGATATCCAGTAATGACCCCTCGACCAATATTTCTGTATTCCGCCGAATAGTTTTTTTCTGTGGATATTTGTTTAAAAGATGAACGTGAACATGTCCTTGTGATGGTTCCGGCTCATTATCAACAATTGAATGCAGTATATTAATTCGTGAGCAGTTTAGTTAATAAACATATAGTATATTAAACACATTAGTGTTAATAAAGCTGTGTCCGCCGGTAAGTTTATATTTCATGAATTTTTTGAAATTTGTGACGGTAAGCAGGAGTTTTGGGATCAAAGCTCTGTGCGATTGTTAACAACCGTTCGGAGTAATTAATTTACACTAATAGTTTTTTAAAACAAATGATATCTAGTGATGGAATCGGTTATAACATTTTAGTATTCTGCTGGTTAGGTATATTTCTGCTTTTTTTGCCTCGTACGTGGTGTAGTAGGTTCATGGTGTCCGACGTTTGAGGCTTGTTATAAACATTTGCAAGCAGTAATTAATTCTGGAGCAATTTCATCGTGAAATATAAAGTGTTTGTAACAAACTACAGTTGGTAATACTGTGGTTCGCCGGTAAAATTTTATTCCTAGATTTTTAACCACATTTTTGTAGAAGATGCGATATCGGTGCAAAAGTTAAGCCCATTTTAGAGCACTTTCGGCACAGTAATAATTACAAACAAATTGTTTCTAATTCAATGGATATCCAGTAATGAGCCCTCGACCAATATTTCTGTATTCCGCCGAATAGTTTTTTTTCTGTGGATATTTGTTTAAAGATTAACGTGAGTATGTCCTTGTGATGCTTCAGGGCTCAATAAATACACAATAATAAAACAATTGAATGCGAGTAATTAATTCGTGAGCAGTTTAGTTAATAAATATGAAGTATATGAAACAAATTAATGTTAATAAAGCTGTGGTCCGCCGGTAAGTTATATTTTATGATTTTTTGAAATTTGTGACGGTAAGCAGGAGTTTTTTGGATCAAAGCTCTGTGTGATTCTCAACAACCGTTTCGGAGTAATTAATTTCAACTAATAGTTTTTAAAACAAATGATATCTAGTGACGAGAATCGGTAATAACATTTGAGTATTCTGCTGGTAGGTGTTTTTCTGCGATTTTTTGCCTCGTACGTGGTAGTATGTTTATGTGTCCCTGAAGTTTGGATGCTTGTTATAAACAATTGCAAGCAGTAATTAATTTCTGGAGGAATTTTCATCGTAAAATATAAAGTGTTTGTAACAAACTACAGTTGGTAATACTGTAGTTCGCCGGTACAATTTTATGCCTAGATTTTTTAACACATTTTGTAGAAAATGCGATTGCGGTGCAAAGGTTATGCCCATTTTTGGATCATTTTCGGCGCAGTAATTTATATAAACCATATTAGTTTCTTATTCAATGAATATCCTATAATGAGCCCTAGACCTAACATTTCTGTATTCCGCCGAATAGATGTTTTTTTTCTGTGGATATTTGTTTAAAAGATGAACGTGAACCATGTCCTTGTGATGCTTCAGGGCTCATTTAAACAATTGAATGCAGTAATTAATTCGTGAGCCGTTTAGTTAATAAATATGAAGTATATTAAACAAATTAGTGTTAATAAAGCTGTGGTCCGCCGGTAAGTTTAGATTTTATGATTTTTAGAAATTTGTGTCGGTAAGCAGGCGTTTTTGGATCAATGCTTTGCGATTCTTAACAACCGTTCGGAAGTAATTAATTTCGACTAATAGTTTTTAAAACTAATGATATCTAGTGATGGTATCGGTAATAACATTTTAGTATTCCGCTGGTAGGTGTTTTTCTGCTTTTTTTTGCCTCGTACGTGGTGTAGTATATTCATTTGTCGGAAGTTTAAATGCTTGTTATAAACATTTGAAAACAGTAATTAATTCTGGAGTAATTTGATCGTGAAATATAACGTGTTTGTAACAAAACTACAGTTGGTAATACTGTGGTTCGCCGGTAAAATATTATTCCCTGATTTTTTAAAATATTTCTGTAGAGAATGCGATTTTGGGTGCAAAAGTTATGCCCATTTTAGAGCATTTTCGGTGCAGTAATTAATATAAACAAAATGTATCTAATTTAATGGATATTCCTGCAATGAGCCCTAGACTAATATTTCTGTATCCGCCGAATAGTTTTTTTTCTGTGGATATTTGTTTAAAAGATTAACGTGAACATGTCCTTGTGATGCTTCAGGGCTCATTATAAACAATTGAATGCAGTAATTAATTCGTGAGCTAGTTTAGTTAATAAATATGTAGTATATGAAACAAATTAATGTTAATAAAGCTGTGGTCCGCCGGTAAGTTTAGATTTTATGATTTTTTGAAATTTGTGCCGGTAAGCAGGAGTTTTTGGATCAAAGCTCTGTGTGATTCTCAACAACCGTTCGGAGTAATTAATTTCAACTAATAGTTTTTAAAACAAATGATATATAGTGATGGTATCGGTAATAACATTTTAGTATTCCGCTGGGTAGGTGTTTTTCTGCTTTTTTTTGCCTCGTACGTGATGTAGTATATTCATGTGTCGGAAGTTTGAATGCTTGTTATAAACATTTGCAAACAGTAATTAATTCTGGAGTAATTTGATCGTGAAATATAACCTGTTTGTAACAAACTACAGTTGGTAATACTGTGGTTCGCCGGTAAAATATTATTCCCTGATTTTTTAAAATATTTTTGTAGAGAATGCGATTTTGGTGCAAAAGTTATGCCCATTTTAGAGCATTTTCGGTGCAGTAATTAATATAAACAAAATGTATCTAATTTAATGGATATCCTGCAATGAGCCTAGACTAATATTTCTGTATTCCGCCGAATAGTTTTTTTTCTGTGGATATTTGTTTAAAAGATGAACGTGAACATGTCCTTGTGATGCTTCAGGGCTCATTATAAACAATTGAATGCAGTAATTAATTCGTGAGCCGTTAAGTTAATAAATGTGAAGTATATTAAACTAATTAGTGTTAATAAAGCTGTGGTCCGCCGGTAAGATTATATTTTATGATTTTTTGAAATTTGTGTCGGTAAGCAGGAGTTTTTGGTTCAAAGCTCTTTGCGATTTTTTAACAACTGCCTGGAGTAATTAATTTAAACAAATTATTTTTTTATAAAAAGGTATGTTGTGAAGGAATCTCCAGAAGTAACTTAGTATTTCGCCGGTAAGGAAAAGTTTTACGATTTTTTTCATTTTTGTGTGTTTTTGTGATAATTTTCAATTTGTTTAAACAATTTGTTGTTGAAATGATGTTAAAATGGAGTAATTAAATAGTAATTAATTAACACTTTATTGTTAATTTTTTCTAGTTTTTTTTGCTCTATTTTGTTGCGTGGCTAGCTAGCTTCAGACTGAAGCTAGCTGACCCTCGATTTTTTAGAATATGTCTGGCGTAATTAATTTAAAATTATGATCATTTAAGAGTAATTAATTAGTAGTAATTGATGGCATATAGATTATTGTGGTCCTGCTATAGGTGGCTAGCCAGCTTTAGAGAGGTCTCTGGCAGGCCCATCGATCCGGAGTCATTTCATCCGACTCTGACGGAAGGGACTTTCCGACTTCAACTGAACATTTAATTATAATTGCTACATATTGTGGAATATGAATCGAATACATTATTTCAGACTGCCGGTCCTGCAAGTTAGCCAATTTCGGAAAATGGAGAAAAAAAATGGGAGGGGGTTTCAATATTTGGAGGAAAGTAGTATATATTTCAATAATTTTTATTTAAGGAAAAATTGTATGCACACGATTAGATCTACCATAAACTCCTTTTTTTTACGATTGACTGTTTTCTGAAATAGGCCACTCAATTGTTGAATACATTTTAGAAGTTATAGCTCGTAGAATTTCCAGCATTCAGAACATTAATTTTTGCTACACGGAATTATCATATTAACATTTTCATACAACATTGCACATTATAATTTTGGAGGGTACCAGGCGCGGTCTTCTTTTGCAATATTAAAATTTATGATGGTAACAAGTGAAAGGTAGTAGAGAAAATAATTCCCATTGGCATCTCCGTGTCAACGAATGTTTCAGGAAAACCATTGGTATCTTCAGTTTTCATTTCCGAAAAATTTTAACCCTGTTCTGTGCATATTTCAGAAATGCTCCGGGTTATGCACACCTGAAAACGTTTCTAAAAATGCACCAGGAGGACTTTTAAGGATAGTTAAGAAAAGTGGCAATTTTGCCAGTACCTCGCATTCACATGGACCTATTTTCCAATTCGTATGAAATCAAGTCTTAGAAAACGTGTCGTATTAGAAATTTCATTAATTTGTAGTGAAAAATAAAAGAGTCGGAGAAACCGTAAAAAAATGTATTACAAAACCATTCTATAAGTACAAAAATTGTCGTGAACGTGAAAAATAGGAAGTCATAAACCGGGTAAATATAGTTTGCGACATAGCGCTTTGCAGAAATTATTCCACTTCTTTAACAAGAAAAATAATGAAAGTTTGATATTATCTTTAGAAAAATCTATCTTCAGCAGAGGCAGGTATAAGACTTCACCGCACCCAAATGAGCAAAGTCCAAATTCAAGCACGCAACTTGCAAGTACTCCCTGAGCATACTAAGGACTTTGACCGGGCCCCCATTCGGTATCGCGTCGCGTTCCAAGACGCATTATAGTTCGCTGGCTAAACCGCACTAGCAAGATTCAATGCAGGTGCGGATCCAACTGATCATTTGGGGAGGGGGGCATCGTAGATTATTGTGAAATAATAAACATATTTATTATATTGTACATTATTTATGTACTGTACATATGATACTATACAATATTATTCTTAAAATAATTACATAATTCGAACATCAGTATTTAAACCATTTTTTGCCAACTAAGGAAAGTAAACAAAAACTCTAAGTCATTTAGGAGAGGGCATAGTCCCCATGCCACCCCCCCGATCCGTCAGTGATTCGATTCTTGTAAATGTGTGCGACTTGTAGTTCTAACAAAGTGAATTGCAACCATCTTTATCGTCACAGAATAAGCAAATTTTGGGTGGAATATTTCTGAGTAGTTTCTGATTGCGAAAGAAATATTTAGTTCAGCGCAAACGTATTGAACGTATTGAACATTATGTGAACTTTTACCACGGTATTTAGTAATTCTCCTCCAATCAATTTGTTCTGAAAAATAATCCATCAAATACGAATATTCATATAAAAATTGACAGTATTCTAAGAAATTAGGATAAACATTCCAAAATGCCAACCTTTTTTTTAATTTTAGGAATTAAACTTTTAACGCCAACAATCTTTAAACATACTTCATAAATTAAAGGTAAAAAATCAATAAAAAAAACACATTGAAACGTTCTTGAGATAATAAGCTAGTGAACATTTTGGGGAGTTTGAACGAGTTATATAAAAATGTCAACCGTCCATGATCCGTAAATTGAAGTATATAAATATCGTACTACAAAGACAACACAAGGCAGGACGAATATTACAGTAACACTAACTACAATTTTGAGGTTTATTTTCAGGCTCGAGGCCTTCAAAAAACTTGAAGAAATTGAAATAAATACCAACTTTAAAATGACATTTTAAAACTGATTCAAATGATCAGAAACTTCAAATTTATAAGCAGATTGGGACAGAACGGGTTGTTTATTTCATTTAATGTTTGAATTCACGATGCTCAATTATTCAATTCAAATACTCGATACACATACAAAACAAATTCTCAATTGTAATACTCAAATTCGTACGTGAAAATCAGGAACTAGTGGCCGGTAGCAGTAATATCTGCTCAATTGTAGAGCGAAATTTAAATAAAACAATTAAAGAGATATAATGAAAAACAATGAAACCCTTGTATATATTTTTTGTAGATGCCACACATTTATTGGCAAAATACAAATAGCATATACGCCACCATTTTTAGATTTACGCTTTATGATTCTGCAGTTCATGTAATCACACACAAATTCTCGTAGATTGTCATTGATACATGGACATTTTGTATCAAAAGAAGATAGTAAGCAAATTACAAATCTTACTACTAAAATTCATGATATCCGGATATAGGCACCGTTTGTCCAGGTAACACTTGCCTGAAATCTCTATCGCAAACTGTTACTTTTTCACCCTTTGGAACATTGCCCATCTCTAAATTTGTATCCTTCATAACTAGAGATTTTTATGCAATTATGCAATTTATGCAATTTATGCAATTTTTTGTCTTCCTACTTACCGTTCTCAAAATTGTAATCTGGGCGAATCATAGCCCTCCTAACACAATATCGAATTTTTCGTTAGTACTATATTATATATTTTGTCGTTTTCACAATATATTTTCTTATTTTATCAATTTTCTATTTAATTCCATATTTTTTATGAAAGATGTATTTTTTTAAAAATTCAGCATTTTTCATAAAATACTGGGGAAATCTAGGTGTCCAGAGCATCACTGACATCCTGTTTTGTGATCAGTAACCTTGATTTCCGAGAAAAATTTGCGATCACTGACGTGTAACACTTCGACGAAGATGCTACAGTGTATGTTTCCTGGTCGTAGATCTCGCCAGTCTGTGCGATGGCTTCTATTGCGAATAGTCTGGCTTCGATTAGAGAATTTTTATATTACATATTATAACCGATTTTACATATTTATTACATATACTTACTATTTTCATTACATATTTGTGTACATACGTATTGTGTACATACATATTGTGTACATACTCGTATTTTGACGTTTTATACTACATATTTTTGCAGTCTCTATTCGTAACGTTTCTCAGTAAATTGACTCAGTCAACTTTTGCAACTGGGGTAATTGTTACATCAAGGAAGTGCTTTAAGTAAATACTTGGCTCTTTCAAAGCTAGAAAACAAAGAATATGTTCTGGTCGCTAATGACCTAGATGTTGATGCGACCTTAAATAACAAAAAGAACGTTCTTGGTAAGTCAGTCACATATGTGAAAAAAAAGTAGACTCAGTAAGCCTACGCTGCTTCAACCACTAAATAAAACACGGAGTACTTTTGAATAAAAACAAAACAACGTTATCAAACGGCAGTGAAGAGAACCACGGTCGAAGCGATAGCATAGATGGTTGGGTCAATCCATTTTAAGTGGTCCAGCACTGGTCGCTCGACCATCTCGAAAAAAATTCACATTTTGTACATAAATTTCCTCATGTTTTGGCTGTTCAAAACCATCTTTAACTTTTTTTTTATTGTACCTGGTTTACAAAAATGGCCGCGATTTGTAAACCAGGTACAATAAAAAAAGTTAAAGATGGTTTTGAACAGCCAAAACATGAGGAAATTTATGTACAAAATGTGAATTTTTTTCGAGATGGTCGAGCGACCAATTTATTAAATTCTGGACCACTTAAAATGGATTGACCCGGTTGTGTTAGAATTTTCAATCATAGAAGTAAAATGTACACAGAAATGACGGTAGCATTAGGATTCTGTCGCAAAGCGGTAGCTGATTCACCATTAACGAATCGGGGATGAGAGAGACACCTCCCAAGTGGATTAGACTAGAGTGGTCCATTTCTACTATGCAAAAATTCGAAAATGTCAAGAGATTAGATAGAGCTTCAAATACTCTATACGATTAGAGCCGATGTCTGTTTAGGTCCTCGGATTCGAATGTTTTAGTTCCCTATTGCGAACAAACTTTACTAACATGCAGCACGTGGGCTAACACATTCAAAAATGCACAACGGAAATAAGACTACAACACAAACAAATTCACGCAGAAAATGGATCTACTCCGAAAAGAAATTTCAGGTCGAGCAAAAAAAATTCCTTCACTTTCTCAGACTACCAAATTCCCTGATCATCCTCTATTTCCTTAACTATCATCCACCCTCGTGAAATTGCCAGTGTTGGCGGCGACAGCGGCAGCGACGACGACGACAGAGGCGAAGACGACAGCGACGAAAGCGAGGGTGGAGACGGCGGAGGCGGCAGCTGCGGCGAGGAGAGGTCGGCTCGGCGCACTGCGGCGGTGGCGGTGGCGGTGTCGTCGAACAGCTGGGCCACACGTGCACTGGATGCCACCGCCGCCCCCACCGCCGCCTCCGCGCTCGCATGCCTCCTCCCTGCCCACGCCCGCGCGCCAGCGACATTGAGAGATCGCCGCAAGCCACAAGTACGTCGCCGGGTGCTTTCCCAGCTTTTGCCTCGAAGCTGAAGTCACGCTCACTTGCGCCCAACGCACGTGCCCTTCTAGATTAAATAGGGTTGATAATATAAGAACTTACGAACCGTACTTCTCACACGGGGAATACGATGCCGTAAGCATAGTGAAATGTAGGATAATTCAAATGAATATTTTGAAATAACTACAGAAATAAAATAAATGAATGATAAAATAAAATTATAAAATAATATTAATATTAATAAATAATAATAATAATAATAATAATAATAATAATAATAATAATAATAATAATAATAAATTCCTAAGTTTCTGCGTGAATCCCTGGCTGAAGTGCAACTGAAGAAGGGTTACACATCCACCTGCAGACGTTTGTCATACTTGAAAACGTGTATCATACATTGAAACGTATATCTCTGGTTCGTGGTAACCGAGATGCATGAATGCATGCCTCGCAATATGTAGAAGACGCGCATTATAGAAATGACAGTTGAAACGTGTATCTCTTCTTCATGGTAACCGAGATGCATCACTGGAAACAAGTTAAAATATGTGGGAAACAAGTTGAGAAACACATCTTCTAAAACCCGCACTAGAAACAATGTTTATTTTGCTGGCGACTGGATGTCAACATGGAGCGCTGCTACTTGGGTGGGTATAGAACTTGGGCGCTGCTATTTCAGCTCCTGGACTTTGTACATATATGGAATACGGAGCTGCAGTATGGTTTGAAGAGCCGCCGTGTGCATTTGATCGATACCCAATTAAATAATTCTATGCGGACCGTAACGTGATGAATTAGGTAGACTCCGATTTACTAGCTTCCCACCTTGAGCCATATTCTCCCCCTGACCCTAAGGAGACAGAGAGCCCTAATGGAAGAATACTAGCCTCCCTATACACAATTACATCCAAGCAGCCTCGCTCAACACACTGAAATCACAGGCACCATCCATTCAAACAGCAGCATACTTAAACGAAGGGAATTTCCAAATCCGAGCGGAATGGAAGAAATACTGGATTGCTAACACACCTGCTACAATCCATAATTTTCTCAACACAAGCCAGAAATCTCCGGGCTTTGATATGCCTCTCAATATGTAGAAGACGGCAAACCGCAGACGAACTGAACACGGAAGATGTGTGGCTTCTTTCTTTAAATGGGGTGTGGTATCGTCTAGATACCGTGCATGTGGAGCCCCCAGACCAATGGAATGGATTCAGAAGCTGGACGTGCCCCTCTAGGGACTAACTATTTTTGTTCCCCTCTGAAGACTTATTGTTGTGGTGTCACATTGTGATGTATTGCAGTGCATTTGTGTAACTTCTGCCACCGTGCACTTGCCATGCGCGCTACATAAATAAATAAGCCTCCGCGCGCATTTATATACATTAAGACCCGCGCGCCACAACATTGAGAGATCGCCGAAGCCACAAGTACTCGCCGGGTGCTTTCCCAGCTTTTGCCTCGAAGCTGAAGTCACGCTCACTTGCGCCCAACGCACGTGCCCTTCTAGATTAAATAGGGTTGATAAATATAAGAACTTACGAACCGTACTTCTCACACGGGGAATACGATGCCGTAAGCATAGTGAAATGTAGGATAATTCAAATGAATATTTTGAAATAACTACAGAAATAAAATAAATGAATGATAAAATAAAATTATAAATAATATTAATATTAATAAATAATAATAATAATAATAATAATAATAATAATAATAATAATAATAATAATAATAAATTCCTAAGTTTCTGCGTGAATCCCTGGCTGAAGTGCAACTGAAGAAGGGGTTACACATCCACCTGCAGACGTTTGTCATACTTGAAAACGTGTATCATACATTGAAACGTATATCTCTGGTTCGTGGTAACCGAGATGCATGAATGCATGCCTCGCAATATGTAGAAGACGCGATATATAGAATATGACAGTTGAAACGTGTATCTCTTCTTCATGGTAACCGAGATGCATCACTGGAAACAAGTTAAAATATGTGGAAACAAGTTGAGAAACACATCTTCTAAAACCCGCACTAGAAACAATGTTTATTTGCTGGTCGACTGGATGTCAACATGGAGCGCTGCTACTTGGGTGGGTATAGAACTTGGGGCGCTGCTATTTCAGCTCCTGGACTTGTACATATATGGAATACGGAGCTGCAGTATGGTTTGAAGAGCCGCCGTGTGCATTTGATCGATACCCAATTAAATAATTCTATGCGGACCGTAACGTGATGAATTAGGTAGACTCCGATTTACTAGCTTCCCACCTTGAGCCATATTCTCCCCCTGACCTAAGGAGACAGAGAGCCCTAATGGAAGAATACTAGCCTCCCTATACACAATTACATCCAAGCAGCCTCGCTCAACACACTGAAATCACAGGCACCATCCATTCAAACAGCAGCATACTTAAACGAAGGGAATTTCCAAATCCGAGCGGAATGGAAGAAATACTGGATTGCTAACACACCTGC
This sequence comes from Acheta domesticus, assembly GCA_031308135.1. Taxonomy (NCBI): domain Eukaryota; kingdom Metazoa; phylum Arthropoda; class Insecta; order Orthoptera; family Gryllidae; genus Acheta; species Acheta domesticus. The sequence continues at coordinate 12,989 of JAHLJT010005976.1, forward strand.
TACAATCCATAATTTTCTCAACACAAGCCAGAAATCTCCGGGCTTTGATATGCCTCTCAATATGTAGAAGACGGCAAACCGCAGACGAACTGAACACGGAAGATGTGTGGCTTCTTTCTTTAAATGGGGTGTGGTATCGTCTAGATACCGTGCATGTGGAGCCCCCCAGACCAATGGAATGGATTCAGAAGCTGGACGTGCCCCTCTAGGGACTAACTATTTTTTGTTCCCCTCTGAAGACTTATTGTTGTGGTGTCACATTGTGATGTATTGCAGTGCATTTGTTGTAATCTTCTGCCCTGTGCACTTGCCATAAGATAAATACAATAAATAAATAAGTTAAAATGTGATTTATATCATAATATTAATAATAATAAGAGACACAAAAATGTTAAAGAAGTCGTGGAGAGACAAACCACTTCACGGACAATATTTGAAACGAATGGACAGAGCACAGATCAATTAAGATCAATCATTTATGTTACTTCAAAGGGGGGAGAATGAAGCCAGAATCGGAAGCACTTGTAATAGCTGCCCAAGATCAGGCCTTGAGAACACGACATGATAAACGTTCTCAAAATTTCCCAAGATGATAAATGCCGCATTTGCCAGGAACACGTGGAAACCATTGATCATATTGTTTGAGCTTGTCCAATCCTTGCAAAGACCGAATACCGAAAAGACACAACAGGGTGTGTAGCTACCTCCACTGGCAGATCAGTACCGCACTCGAAGTTCCAAATACATGCCTCAAGTGTTACGAACACTCACCAAAACCGGTGACGTCTGTTGGATTGTGTACGATATTGTACGACCAACAAATTCAAACTGATCGCACGATAGCCGCAAACAAACCGGATATAGTTATCCGGGATTTGGAGAAAAAATTGTGTTTACTTGTCGATGTTGCTGTACCTTGCGTTACCAAGGAGGCAGAGAAACGTCTTAAATACAAGAGTTTGGAAATCGAGACACCCTGTCGTGTCTTTTCAAGTATTCGACCTTTGGTAGGATTGGACAGGCTGAGACAATATGATCAATGGCTTCGACGTGTTCCTGGCAAATGCGGCATTTATCATATTATTATTATTATTATTATTATTATTATTATTATTATTATTATTATGCCTTTTCTCATTACTACGGAGTCGGCGCTAAGGCGTGTGGACTAATTTTTCTAATTAATTTCCATTCACTCCATTTTTATACGGATTTGGAGAATATTTTACACCCGGATGCCCTTCCTGACGCCAACTACAGGGGACACACAAATATATTACACA
>JAHLJT010005977.1:0-11027 GCA_031308135.1 Acheta domesticus
GGCGGAAAAAATTAATTGCCGGACCGTGATAACGAACTACGGGTGCTACAGAATAGCACAGACTTTCCCGTATCAGTTTTCTATTTTCTTGGGTCTTCTCTAACTACTCTGAATTGCCACAAACTCTTTCTTGCCAACTGTCATCTATCACCGCCAAATGAACATTTTTTTGTAATTTTCCTAATTTTTCGTTTTCCTATTGGTAGAACGCACACATTAATTTTACAATATTAAAGAACACAAAAACCTAGTCATAAATGACAATTTTCTTTTAAAAATTGTGCCGTTTAAGAGAAAATGGCGTTTTAGCGCTAACCCAATTGAAAGGAAAACGTCCGTCTGTCCGTCCGCGCGTCTGTCCGTCTGTGAACACTGCTAGCGCCTAAACCATACGTACGATTTCTTCCAAAATGGATATTCCCCAGTCGATCTGATTCTAGTCGAAGCTTTGAGATTTTGAAAAAGATTCTTCAAAATTTGGGGGTACTTTATATGAAGCCCCCGGGGATTTTCAAAATTTTCTCAAAAACGGCTCCAAATTTTTTCTTTAAATTTCTTGTATGAATAGAGTAAAATACACTTATTAACATGGCATAGGTCCGATTTTCACGTACAACTCTGAATTTTCGAAAATTGTGAAAGTTTGAATTTTTTCGGCGTCTTTCTCCAACTACAAAATTGAAGATAGAGATTTTTTCTTCAAATAAAATTTGTTCTGCATATTGAGTTCTTTCATAAAGGTCATGTAAATGTTTTTCAAAATTTTAGTAGTTTTCGTGCAATATTGCGTGCAATATGTGCAATTTTAAAAAATTACAAAAACAAGATTTTCTCAAAAACGGCTCCAAATTTTTTCTTTAAACTTTTGGTAGGGATAGTGGTAAATGTACTCTATCAATGACATAAAAGCCATATTGGTCTATCGGTTGTTTTTTCAAAAATTACAAAAATGTAAATTTTTTACTTGTCTCTCACGTCGTTAATATTTACATTATCGGCGATTTTTTTACATTATTATATTTACGAGTATATATGCTTTAAATAATGTCAAGTAAAGTTTCTCGAAAACACAACCGTTTTCTGTGAAAAGTAGCTCAAATTTCGGCATTTTCAGAAATGCTCAAACGCCATTTTCTCATATATGGCTGCAATTTTTTCTTGAAACTTTTGTAACGGATAGTGCTAATTACTACAGACCGAAAAATATGTAGTATGGAACGTCAGAATATGTACATAAGTATGTAATGAAAACAGTAAGAATATGTAATAAATATTTAAAATCGGATATAATTTGTTATATTAAAATACTCAATTATAAAATTCATTTACATAATACGAACATACATTTACAAAAAAAATCCTATACAAATTTTAAAAATAATGCAAACGTTTTAAAGTTTTAAAAGTTAAAAATCATTTGGAATGCACAAGTTGATGCACACCTGCACCATACAACTTCCCATCAGTATTAAAATATTCACAACTTGTTATCCAGGAATGTAGTTTAGCAGCCAGAGTAGACGTAACAGAAGTCGTCACACAAAGTGTCGAAATCTACGACCAGCAAACAATCACTGCAGCATATAATATTCTCATGGAAGTGTTACACGACGGAGATCGCCAAATTTTCTTGGAAATTAAGGTTAAAGGTCTCCAAACGCGGCGTCAATGATACTTTTCACCCTTAAAGGTGAAAATGATCCGCCGGTAACGCGCACATTCCGCCACTGAGGTAACTGAAGCAGGCGCGTCGGACTCCGAGAACATCCGACCGAGTCTTCAGGAAGCGTACGTCGAGTGGAGTACACAGTAACATTCAGTAATAATGTATGAAAAAGTGTTGAATTTTTTGAAAATACCTCTTTTCATAAAAATTAGTAGAAAAAATGATAAAATTTTAAAAATGTTGAGAAAATAGCGAAAGTGTAAAATATGTAATATAGTACCAATATGTAAAGATATGTAACGAAAAAATTGGATATTGTGTTAGGGACGGCAACATTTCGTCAAGATTAAAATTTTGAGTACGGTAAGTAGAAAAAACAAAAAATATGTAATTACATAAAAATCCGGTCTCTAATAATTACTCTTTAATATGACGTAACGATTATTTTGAGTTATTTTTCTTGTTTTTTTCAAATAATTATAAAAATGTACAATTTTTTGAAAGATCTCTCACATCTTTGGTATGCACATTATCCGGAATTTGAAAAGAGTATTATATTGGCGTGTAAGTGCTTTCAAATAACTTCAAATAAAGATTTTAAAAACTCAATAATTTTCTGTGAAACTGAGCTTCAAATTTCGGCATTTTTTAGTAGTGCTAAAACTCCATTTTCTCTTAAACAGCACACAATTTTTGAAAGGAAATTGCCATTTATGAGTAGGTTTTTGTGTTCTTTAATATTTTAAAATTAATATTTCTGTTATTACCAATAGGAAACGGAAGTATTAAGAAAATGACAATAGCATATTATGCAATTAGTTTATAACGGTGTCCTCATTTACACTAATAAGAAGATATTACCGAACGAACGAAGTTAGAAGTGAGTTTTTTAATATTTTCTTACCAGTGCAAAAAAGTTACATAAACGAATGCATCCACTATTTTTTGTTATAAACAGTATTATAAGGATTTAAGGAAGCGAAATTAATTGTGGTAAGTTGTACATTCGTAGTTGTAGTCGATCTCAAATTCATGTTTTTGACGTCATGAATGCTACCTAAAGCAACTAATTTGTTTACAAATGGCAATTAGTTTGAAAGTCGTGATTCAAACATAATGGATTTGTGTAGAGAAATTGTAGAAGAAGCTGCAAAAGCAGAAAATGCTATGATACCGAAAAATTCTTGCAAAACTTTATGAGAAAAAGTACTTAAAGTTTAGGAAATGGATGGATAAAAATATGCGGAATTTATTATGCAAAGCTGCTGTTCTTTCGTATCTATCGGAGCAGTTTGGTCATAGAGTAAAGATGCATCCTTAGTCTATGGTTTGGTTAAGTTAGTATAATGCACATGCTAGAATAAAAACGTTTGTTAATTTAATGCATGCTTCTTGAAACATTAAGTCCACAGCATGTAAAGCGTCGACACTATGGTGCACTTATTCAAATTAAAGGAAATGCTAAAGATCAAAGGAAATATTGATATTGGAACTTTTCATAAAGTAAGTTTACTTATGAAACAGGCAAATGTGGGATATCAACCTATAATGGCAATGGTATTTTCCCAACAAGATGTAAACAAATTTCTTACAAAAGCTGATGATGAAACTTTTTTTAATGAAGGTATAATAATGACAGTGGCAAATATAGTCAAGTTTTATTAATTAACTGGTGTATTGTATTAATAACAGATATGATTTTCAGGTTGTTGCTATTTTTGGCATAGTTGGTGCTTGTAGACGTGTCGAATTGTACAATTTGTGCATCAACAATGTAAAAGAAGAAGGTTCTGTTTTGATAGTAAACATTAAAGCAACAAAAAATGACAAACCCGTAATATTTACTATCGCATCCAGGTGAAGAATTTAATTATGTTGAAGTCTGTACAAAATACATTTCCTAAAGACCCTTACATGTTAAACACAAAAAACTTTTTTGTTTTACAATCATGGCAAATGCAGATGCAATCCAATTGGTATCAATACATTTGCGAAAATATAAAAAATATTGCAAATTTTTTAAAGTTACCAAATGCTGAAAAGTACTCTGGCCATTCGTTTAGGAGAACATCAGGGACGTTTCTCGCAGATAATGGTGGTGATATCACTACTCCTAAACGTCATGGAGGATGGCGGTCTACAAGTGTAGCCAAGTCATTCATCGAAGAATCGGTGAATAACAAGATTCAAATAGCTTACAAGATATTGGTTAGTGCAGAAAGCAAAGAAAAAACAAGCATTTTAGATATAAATGCATGTTCTGGAGTGGTCACTGACCAATTTATCAAATTGTACAAATAATGTACATGTTCACAAGGATTAATTTGATGTTTTTTGTTGTTCTTATTATGTTGTTCTTGTTATATTACCAAATAAACAACAAATATAATTTTAAAGGTGAAATAATTAATAAATCAGTTTTTTAAAGTAAGTTTTTTCATAACGTATTTGATTTTACTGCGAACACTGCAATCTATTTATATGGTACCACTGCCTTCTTTAAACTCCATAACTGAAAATTTATAGGGCCCTGACAATTACGTCTGTGATGGCTCGTATTTCGTGCAGAAATAGCCATGACGTAATGATTCATGCAATATGTCATATTATGAACGATTTTGTTAATGTAAAGAGGGTTGTTTATAATGCTGGTATACAAAAAAAATGTACTTTTGGCGGTGATACATGAGAGCTGGCAATGAAAGAGTGTGGTAACTCCGAATAGCTAGCGAAGACCCAAGGAAATAGAAAACTAATACGGGAAAATCTGTGCCATTCTGTAGCACCACTAGTTACTTTACCCTGTACGTCCGTATACACGGAGTGATATAGGATAATTCATGTAATGCTGCGCGAAAAAATTGGCAATTTTCGGCGGAAAAAAATTCATTGCCAGGCCGTTATAACGAAAATGTGTTTAAAACCAAATGCTAATTAGGAAAAAAAATTCCATAACACGTGGTGTAGCCAGAAACTCTATTTTGTGGGTCCTTGATACCGAAAACCCAATTCAAAGGAAAACGTCCGTTTGTCCGTCCGTCCGTCTGTCCGTCGTGAACACTGCTAATGCTATTCTTCAAACATGAATATTCCCTTGAATCTGCTTCTAGTCGAAGATTTGAGATTTTGAAAAAGATTCTGTAAAATTTGGGCGTACTTTACATGAAGCCCCCCGGACATTTTCAAACGTTTTTCAAAAACGGCTCCAAATTTTTTTCTTAAATTTCTTGTAGGTATAGAGTAAAATACACTAATTAAGAAGGCATTGGTCAGATTTTCACGGATAACTCTGAATGTTCGAAAATGGCAAAAGTTAAAATTGTTTTCGTCTTTCTGGAATGACAAAATTGAAGACGGACATTTTTTGAAAAAAATTGTTGTACAAAGTGAGTCCTTTCATTAAGGTCTTATATATTTCTTTGAAAAGTTTGGTAGTTTACGCACAATATTGCGTACAATATCTGCAATTTTAAAAAATTACCAAAACTAGGTTTTCTCAAAAACGGCTCAAAATTTTTCTTTAAACTTTTGGCCTAATGTATTTTATGAGATAACAAAAACCCCATATTGCACTATTCTTTTTTAAAAAAAATTGGAAAAATGTATTTTTTTGACTTGTCTCTCACGTCGTTAACATTTGCAGTAGCCTTGATTTGTTGACATTATTATATTAAGGAGTGCATGAGCTTTAAATAATGTCAAGTAACGTTTATCGAAAACACAACCCTTTTCTGTGAAAAGTAGATCAAATTTCCGCATTTTCAGAAACGCTCAAACGCCATATTTCTCATATATGGCTGCATTTTTTTTGAAACTTTTGAAACGGATAGTGATAATCACACTCTTTAATATGACATCAAGTTTATTTTGAGTTATTTTTTGTCTTTTTGAAAAATTACATAAATTTAATTTTTTGAAAGACCTCTCACATCTTTAATACTGCACATTATCGGCAATTTGTAAAGATTATTATACTTGTGAGTGTACGTGCTTCAAATACCTTGAGTTCATGTATTTTGAAAACTCAAACATTTTCTGTGAAAATGAGCTCCAAATTTCGCATGTTTAGTAGCGCTAAAACAATTTTCTTTAAAACGGCACATAATTTTTAAAAGAAAATTGCCATTTAGGACAGGTTTTTGTATTCTTTAATATTCTAAAATCAATATTGCCGTTCTACCAATAAGAAACCGAAAAATTATGAAAATGACAAAAAATGTACTTTTGGCGGGGACAGATGGCAGCTGACAAGAATGAGTATATTGTAGCCGTACGTGTAGGTCGGCTGAGGGGAAATTTCGTGGGTAATTGGCTTTCTTTGAAATTTGGAAAAAAAACACAAATTTGAAACCACAAACATTAATATAATTGAATCTTCATACAAAAACCAAGCCACACATTGCAAAATTACCATAACATGCACAAATAAACAAAGAAAAATATAACATTGAACAGCATAAAAAAACTTGGAGGAAAAATCAACTGCAAGATTATCTAAAATAATTTTTCTCTTAATTGAAAAGAATGAGAAAAACAGTAGTATATTCTGTGATTAAATGCAATGGAAATTCAATTAATTGAACAAATGGGATCTCAGATGAGACGAGGAAGTGATGAGAATGCACTGTCATAGGGAGGAGTACTTGCATTTCAACTCACAGAATATCATACTGCTTTCCGTTGGTGAAAATTGCAGTTAATTTATCCCTCAACATACACTAAGTCAACACTCACATGTAATTTCGTGCACGAAATTCTCTGGAATTCCAACGAGAATATCTTGTCTTCAATTGAAGTGAACAAAATTATAGTTGTTGAAAAACAGAATATTCAACACCCCCTTTTTTTTAACTATAAAAAAATGAGAGTACAAAAAAATAATATCTCGTATTCTGTTAAACTGAATAAAAATATTTTTTTTCAAAACACAGAATGTTCAACAGAAATTCTTGTAAAAACTATAAAAATGAAATTACAAAAAATATCTTATATTCTGTTGAACTGAACGAATATAGTTTTTAAACAAAACTAGTGGTGCTACAACAGCACTTACTTTCCCGTATTAGAGGAAACAGCTAAGTAGTACTGTAATATTGCACTTTATGCGCTACTAACATCTTCGCTTGGAACTCACTATTTCCATTGCAGTGTTGTCAGAACTATGTGAATTCTACAACTTCACAAAAATAGAATGCAAAGTTTTGTAACCCTGTATTGGAAAAAGAAGGCTGATACCTGGAAATATAGATATGCCTTCCATTGGGCCATGATTAGGGAAGAGTATTTTAAAACCATGCAACGAATTCTCTACTCACTACAAATGGTACAGCATTTGGTGCAAAACTAAATATTTGTCTGCAAATATCAACATAAATTAGACAATTATAACTCCTTTTCATACAGCTCCATTAGGTCACAACAATGACACTAATTCACAGATATTCGCGAGCGCAAAGTGAATTCCATTGTTGCAGATCCTGCATTGTCGCTATTCTGAGAGCTATTAATTCTTTTTACTTATTTCAAATATTTCAAAATAAACAATTTCTAAAATATTAATGTAAAAGTCTATAACAAAGTAACGAAGAAACGAATAATATATAAGGAACGAAGAAAGAAATAATATACAAAATTCTAATTTACGACGCATCCAGCTGTCCGAAGCGCAGTAAATTTACAGCGGCCTATTACGTTTGTCACAAAATTAAAGAAAAACTACTCGTATTTTGAAAAAATTAAGCATGACCGTATTTATTTTATTTATTTATTTGTCAAAAAACAGAAACAGAATGGCACAGACTTTTCCGTATTAGTTTTCTATTTTCCTGGGTCTTCGCTTAGCTATTCGGAATTGCCACATACTCTTTCTTGCCAGCTACCATCTATCATCGCCAAAAGTACATTTTTTTGTCATTTTCTTAATTTTTCGGTTTCCTATTGGTAGAACAGAAACATTAATTTTAGAATATTAAAGAACACAAAAACCTAGCCGTAAATGGCAATTTTCTTTTAAAAATTATGTGCCGTTTAAGAGAAAATGGCGTTTTAGCACTACTAAAAATGCGAAATTTGAAGCTCATTTTCACAGAAAAGTTTTGAGTTTTCAAAATACTTTATTTGAAGCCCTTACACTCACAAATATAATCATCTTTACAAATTGCGGATAATGTGCATATTAAAGATGTGAGAGATCTTTCAAAAAATTTACATTTATATAATTTTTGAAAAAAACAAAAAAAACTCAAAATAAACTTCACGCTATACTAATGAGTGTAATTAGCACTATCCGTTACAAAAGTTTCAAGAAAAAATTGCAGCCATATACGAGAAAATGACGTTTGAGCATTTCTGAAAATGCCGAAATTTGAGCTACTTTTCACAGAAAACGGTAGTGTTTTCGAGAAACTTTACTTGACACAACTTTCGAGAAACAGTATTTAAAGCATATATACTCGTAAATATAATAATGTAAAAAAATCGCCGATAATGTAAATATTAACAACGTGAGAGGCAAGTAAACAAATTTACATTTTTGTAATTTTTGAAAAAAACCAACCGATAGACCAAAATGGCTTTTATGTCATTGATAGAGTACATTTACCACTATCCCTACCAAAATTTTAAAGAAAAAATTTGGAGCCGTTTTTGAGAACATTTTGTTTTTGTAATTTTTTAAAATTGCACATATTGCACGAAAACTACCAAAATTGTGAAAAACATTTACATGACCTTTATTAAAGAACTCAATATGCAGAACAAATTTTATTTGAAGAAAAAATCTCTATCTTCAATTTTGTAGTTGGAGAAAGACGCCGAAAAAAATTCAAACTTTCACAAGTTTCGAAAATTCAGAGCTGTACGTGAAAATCGGAGCTATGGCATGTTAAAAAGTGTATTTTGCTCTATTCATACAAGAAATTTAAAGAAAAAAATTGGAGCCGTTTTTGAGAAAATGTTGAAAATCCCCGTGGGGCTTCATATAAAGTACCCCCAAATTTTAAAGAATCTTTTTCAAAATCACAAAGCTTCGACTAGAATCAAATCGACTGGGGAATATCAATTTTGAAGAAAATCGACCGAACGGTTTAGGCGCTAGCGTTGACCACAGACGGACAGACGGACGGAATGCCGTCAATCAATTTTTAAGTATAAAGAAGCAACAAATAATGGATTTTGACCACACCACGAGATAGAGGAATTTTTTTTCTTAATTTAGCAACTGGTTTTATCCACTTATTCGTTTTCACGGCCCGGCAATTAATTTTTTTCCGCCGAAAATTGGCCATTTTTTCGCGCAGCATTACATAACTTTCCCTATACTACGTATATCACTCCGTGTATACGTACGTATACGGGAAAGTGAAACAGAACATTTCAATAGAATTTTCCAAAAAACTGGAATTTAACCCCATTTTACATCTATTGTACCGCATACATTAAAATACGCAGTTAAACTAAAAAAGATGCACACATGCAAAATTAAAACTAGTAGTGCTTCCAACACACATACTTTCTCGCTCTACTTCTATACGGTCCTTATTGCTATTCTACTACTTCATAAACCAGCAAAGGTGTATTATACCAGCAAACGTTTTCCGTACCGAGATCCGACATCCGAAACTCAAAGTCAACAAACCGGCACTCATACCACTACGCAACACCAACACCGCCTGCGTCGAACAGAGCCATGAAAGAATAGTACCGACCTATAAAATGGTAAATGTATGATTAAGAAATAATTGAAACGATGGTAGATACGCTTTACAAATACAAGAAAATAAGTAAAAAATTGTTAAAAGTTAAAATTTTAACAAATATATACAGACATTTCCAGTATATTTATCACAATTACTTATATTTTAGTCAAAACGTAATTGTATCGATTTTATCATTAGGAGCCGGTAATTTTCAACATGCGAAAAACATGTCTTTCAAACATGACCAACAAAGGCAGCGGTTCACCGCTTTACGAAGTATTCGTAAGACTAGAAAGTAATAATAATTTCGGAACAGTTAGGGATTGTAAGTTTATCGCATGCGTTCTGGTTATATTGTATTAACATTTAACGTTAAAATACTCATATTTTACTTTAATTGGTTTACACAGATATATACAAGGTAACGGTTGATTTGACATGTCATACGCTACAGAAATCGAATAACAGAGTTGAAAAATTGTTTAAAAGACGCAGTTAGGGAAAACACAGACAAGTCCTGTCTATTTATCTGCATTGATTCTATTCGTGAGTAGAAGTACTTCAAATGATTTTCAATAAAGTATCTACACTCTTCAATGTTTTTTCCTGCAACATCACATTCATCAAATTAAAATCCCCTCGGGGGATCGAACTCGGCACCTTCCTTATTGAAGATCTCAACCCGATTTTAACCAACCGCGCTACAACAACGCTAATTTTAGTCAAAACGTACTTGTATCAGTTCTATCATTAGGAAGCCGGTAATTGTCAACATGCGAAAAACATGTCTTTCAAAAAACATGACCAAGAAAGGCAGCGGTGAACGGCTTACTCCACATAATTTATCCGATGATCGGCATTTGGAAAATAACTACTGCGAGAAAGTATGTGCCATTCTATAGCACCACTAGTTTATTTATATATTTACCGTCCCTTATTACACACGTGCAGAAAATTTAAAGAAAAAATTTGGAGCGGTTTTTGAGAATTTTTTTTGTAAATTTGAATCGCAATTTACGCAAAAACTACTCGTTTTTCCAAAAAATGGTACATGACCTTATTTGAAGTGCTAATTTTGTACAACCGACTTTGTCTGAGGCGAAAATCTCTATCTTCAATTTTGCAGTTTTTAAACAGTTTTTTGCAATTTTCGAAAAATTGGGCCTATCAACGAAAATGATACCTACGTCATTCCCTTCAACGTTCTTCGCACTATTCAACAACAAAATATAATCAAAAAATTTGGAGCCATTTTCTTTTAATTAGAAAATCTCAAAATGGGCTTCATGTAAAGTATCCTCAAATACTAAGATATCGGTTTCAAATTCAAGAGGCCTTGAGACGAGTAAAAACCATCGGGGAATATCAATTTTGAAGAAAATCGGCCGAACGGTTTAGGCGCTAGCGTTGACCACAGACGGACAGACGGACGTTTTGCCGTCAATCGATTTTGAAGTATGAAGAAGCAACAAATCATGGATTTTGACTACACCACGAGATAGAGGATTTTTTTCTAAATTTAGCAACAGGTTTTATCCACTTTTTTGTCACCAGACCCCTGCTATAAGAGATTTTCTGGCGAAAATTCCCCGTTTTCCGCCGCACGATTACATAACTTTCTCTTCTTACGAAGTATTCGTAAGGCGAGAAAGTAAAAACGTTGG
>JAHLJT010005978.1:0-16255 GCA_031308135.1 Acheta domesticus
GGAACTTAGGGTAATGTTTCAAATCGTAAAATAAATTTCTACTTACAGATTGCTGATAGCGCCGTAGTTATCGCAACAACACGTTTTATATGTTACCATTAAATCAAGAGAAGCTCTCTTGGATGAGGATAATGTATGTAAGTATGAATAATATGAAGATCGGATAATTATTAAAACTTACGACATTGATGTTCTATCTCAAAACAAAAGCATAATCATTTTTATATTGGTTGTCAATTCAATTCAGTTCATTTATCAGTACTATAATACGTAATAAAGGCGTTCTTTACCTTTATTGCCGAAAAAGTAAAAGTTTATAAAAAGAGAAGTTATCACTACGAGATGGGCGAATACAGGCACTTTACAAAATGAATAGACCAATCGTCCTCCTTTAGGGAGGACAGTCCTTCTTTTGCAAGTTATGCCCTTCCTCAAAAAGTGTCCTTCTACCAGTCTTTCTTTTCGATATTTTAAAACTAATGTGGTAATCTAGTGTTAACGTGTTCATATAGTTAATCAAATGAGAAATCAAGATTGAATGTTGATACGGTGGCTGCAGCACTTACTGTAAAATCTAATATGAAGGATATTTTTTGCTCCGAAATTCCAATAATATGCTAGAAAATATATTGACAAAAAATATTCATACAATGGAAAAATATTAGTTTAATTAAATAATTAAAAGGGATGTAAGCAAAAATTCGAATATTTTGTTGAATGAATATAATGTTTCATTTTTTTAGGTGTTTCAGAAGTTTTCCAATCTCTTTTTCATTGCATAGAAATTGGTCACCTTACACAATATTTCATGAAAAATGACAAATCGTAATCCTGTGTGACCTCGACATATAATCAGGCACTGCTTCTGATTATAAACTATTATAATTAGAAACACTCACAAGGTTAAATATTATGCACTAACGAATACAATAACGAACACGTCGACAATTCAACTTGTCGTTTGCAGATAATGTTATGGTTCGCTCTATTGTATAAACAAGGACGAGAAATGGCGAGAAACGGAATGTTAAACTTAGTACAATGTTAAGAAAGAGATTTTAGCACTATCCCCACAATAAATGAGGGGAATTGGTATTTATTTTGTGTTCACTTCCCCACAAGCCAGGAGAATGTACAAGGGATTAACTCCACTCCTGAGTATAATAGTTCTGAGAAACACATGAGCACCAACAATTAAGACCTGACTCAAACAACTCAGTGTCGACTACTTTGACTATAACCAAATTCAGTGGCATTTTCTTAAAAACCCTTACAGAGCACAAAGGATTAAAAATGCAAGAATATGTGATTCGAAAATCCACGTGGGCACAAAGAATAATTAAGTATTGAAGAGCTAGAAACTGCACGCCGTTTTCAAAAACCGGTGTTGATTTCTGAACTAACAACGGCTGTGAGCAACAATGGAGCATAGAGGTGTTTCATCCTATTGCTTCATTTTACATTACATATTCCACATTGTATTTTTGAGATCTCTCTTCTGAGCAACAGCACTAATTAAATAATTTCAATTTCATATTTTTTAGTAATGAATGTTCATCTATTTTCCTGTAATACGTTAGAATGTGATATCTAGTGTTTAAGAGAGATATAATGGAAAATGTTAAGGAAAATGGAAATCAACATTTCCGAGAAATTTTCGAGACAAAATAATTTATTATTTCAATATTTTATTTGTTCAGGTAAGAGATATTGTCTCTTCCGCTATTGAATAAATATTTTCTCTTGCGCTTGATGCTTGAATAAGATGTATCCATAGACTTATTTCAACTAATCTTATTCTTTTTTTCAGTCTATAATAAATGTAAGTGGAAATATAATGGACATCGTGATAACAAGAATATGATGAGTATTTTGTTTATAAAAATAAATATTTTGCACAAGATCGTAATGAAAAATAATCAAGGGAAACAAGCAGATGAGTTTCTTTAAAATCTTGTGAATTTATTTTTAACTTGACGAGACTTGGAAAAACAGTTGATTATTCTAGCACATTTATTAAATTATTATTTAATATATATTTTGGATGTTATAATTTTTATTATATGCTAGGGGCTGTCGCCGAAGATAATGGATGTACTTAGGCATTTGCCATTTAGTGCTCCTCTACCTCTCCGTCGTTCTGTTCCTGGCTTCTCTCAAGGTATTTCTGGAATTGTACAAGTAAATCAGGAAACTAGTTTAGACCATTGCACTTTATTGTATGAGTGGATTTTTCACAAGTAAATTAAAATATTTTGGTAATCGTAACTTGACATTTATATCTTAACATATTTTTATAATTCAACACATCAGGCGAATGAAAAGAAAATGGATGTTTACCGCTGACATACCAATTACGGAAGAGGAAAAAACTATCATATTCGTTCCGCTTCTCCATGAAACATAAAATGACATTGTAACAACCAGCGTTCGTTAAAGAATATATTTACTTCGGTTATCTAAACTTAACGTAACTTAGGACGGATTCATAATACTTACACAGCAGGCTCAACTTTAACAACAAATTTTGCTTAGAAACTGTTTTTATAATATTGTACCTTGCTTCGACTCACAGAGCGTGTTACGTCCCCCTTTCAGAAACGTCAACAATGTGGCAGAATTCTTTGATGTTTCAAGTGCATTTGACACCCAGATCTCCTGTATAAATTATACCCAACAGATAATCCACAATCCACAAACACAAGTATTTCTCATTATGCAGATTTTTAAGTAAAGAACCTATTCGGTGCTTCGACGTCCGTAACTTTGCCTATGAAACCAGGAGTTAGAACTCTAAGGCCACTTCTGTTAAATGCACGTTCCAAAACTCAATACAAATTTACATAGATATTGGCTAAATTAGATTTTTTAAAAAGGCATTAATCGCGTTCACTACACTTCCCTACACTACAATGTATTTCTTTGAGTTACACTGACCAGCAGTTCACAGCACTTAGTCGCTCATTTAACGTCTATTATTCTCATCTTATTCTAACTTATCTCTAAAACTTCTGACACTAAGAAGAAAGGCTTTAAAGTTGCTGTGATGATAAACTGTTATATTATCTAATTCTTGTGTTACAAAATGAAAATTTCCTAGATCTGAATTTTGTTTTCTTGTTCGAATTTTATTGGTGTGATCACTTACACTTCTTACACGTGGGTGTTACCTTTCACATGGTAGGTCTAAAATTTGTTACGCTAACACGGCCTGAGAAAGAACATGTTAGTAGGGCACCGGCACGTCGGCGAAGTTATAGAGGTCTGAAATCGAATCCTGTGGCAGTCCTTGCATCTTGCACCTGATGATGCAAGGGATTTCTTACATATTTGTCAGGAGGAATCGCGTGGCGTTGGAGATGGCAGAGTACTTACTGGCGTAAGGAGTTTTGGAAGTTGCAGCGATATGAGGACGAGCGTTTTTCTTGTTGAAATTAGGACATGTGGTGTGGCCGTTCAGGCCTTCTATACGTACTATGAGCCTTTCACGGTGTTCGTGAATAACTCTATCGGTGAACAAGCAAAATACAGCCGACTGCTGCTCTGAACGGTAGTTTTCCGTGGTTTCTTCAGTCATTACCAGGCTAATGCCGAAATGGAAACGGGCCATGATTCGCTGCGCGATTTCCTTCTACTTTTTTCTATCCTCATCCCTTACACATACACAATTACACAAGCTACACTACTACACATGTCGGTAGAACAATCGGAGTTTTAGACATGTCCCGGCGGAGCAGTGCTCATCTGACGGAACGTACCTTAAGGGAAAAAAATAACCAGAAAGCCGACGTGTATGTCGGCTCCGTATCTCACTGTCCAATGGGGAAGTAATCACCGTTACTTCTCGAATGGAACATTTATTTATTTATTTATTTGTCAAAAACAGTAAAAACTGGATATGACGTGTGGGGAAAGAAATTTATCTGCGCACATTTTCTTGAGGGCCGAATTTTATTAACTATATTCTCTATAATAATTTTATTCACTATATTAACGGGACTAATGTTCATAGCAGTTGATGTCACCGAAAACAATCAGTCGAAGGGAATGCAGTCTTAAGGATGTGATATTTAAATACCTTTTTAAGAATATAATGGAGGAACACCTTACAACACCGAAAACATTAGCTTACTGTTCTTAGACACTATAGTGCTAAG
Source organism: Acheta domesticus (assembly GCA_031308135.1). Lineage (NCBI taxonomy): Eukaryota > Metazoa > Arthropoda > Insecta > Orthoptera > Gryllidae > Acheta > Acheta domesticus. The sequence goes on from JAHLJT010005978.1 coordinate 4,158, forward strand.
TAATTCTGATCTTCAACCAGCTATCCACTCTTATTTAGTTCCTAATGCGTGAGCGCACGTTTTCATCACCTGCACACGTTTTCTTCAGCTTTGTGGGGTGCCAGTAAGGAATCTAGTTTTTTTGTCAAGAACCAACAAATAAACGTAACTAATAGTGAAAACACCAACACTTGCTTGTATCATGATACTGACATCTAAGGTTATTACGGTCTCGAGACGTCTAAGTAAATAAATAATACAAAAGTAATTTTTTTTACAAAAAATACAAGTAAATTATAATTTCATACGAAAATGCCTCTTTCAAGATTATCTGAAAAAATTGTAACAGTCTTAGTATCACGTCCAAGCAAATGTTGAGCAAGTCCAAACCTTTCATTTATTACGGAAGTCACAGGTGAATAAGCAACATTTAGTTGGCTTGTACATTAAAGTGCTTTTGTACCTGGACATCTTGTCTTGGCGAATGTTACATACTGTAACTACCTCATAAAAATGGAGTTTCCTCCTAGTAACTTTCTCGTATAATTAATAGTTATATTTTTTGTATAACTACATATATATAATTATTATTCCTATATACACGCATACAATAAGGAAAAAACTGTTATACATGAAATGATTGTTCACAGATGCATTACTTGCTAATGGCAGTGTCATTATGTGGCCTCGCATTGCGTGTGCTTGTGGGAATCGTGGAAGGAGTCTTGCTTGCTGTCAACGCCACGAAAATCTCCAACCTAGCTTTCATTATTCCCTGCTTTCTTTGCTCAGGTAAACCTTGAAATTTCTGTTATTTAAGAGTGAACCGAAATCTTTTGGAAACCCCAGCAAAATTCCATTTAAACATAACTTTCTAATATTAATGATTTTCTAAAATATTTTCAGTTGAATTGTTTAATATCAATTTCTTAAATTTTGTTGATATTTTGGTAATCAGAAGAGTATCCCAGAACTGAAAACATCTGAAACAGCGTTCATCTGTTCCTAAATTTATTTAAGTGAGTGGTGAACGTTTTGAATTTGTACGTCGTTCAACATTTTCAGAGATTTTTTGCTACCGAATTACAGAAAAAAGTAATTTTGAGAAAAAATTGAAGTTATCTATTTAATTGAATTACGGTACTATTTAAATTAATAATCATAATTAAACATTATTTTAATGAAACTATATTCTTGCAGTGTATAACGTTTGGTCAAAACAATCACTTAGAATGATTCTTAAAACTAGTACTAAACATCACGTACTTTCTCGCCCGCAATTTCATGCAAAATTACGCGAAAAGTACTCACATTTTCGAAAAAATAGTAAGTGATCTTATTTCAAAATCTATCTTTAAGGATCAAATTTCATTAAAGAGAAATATCACTATCTTCATTGTTGTAGTAGTATGAAGAAGCTGATTTTTTTTAAAATGTTTGCATTTTTCGAAAAATTACAGTTTTAACGAAAAATGAGGCCTATAGCATTCTCTTAAATGTACTTTGGACTATCCAACAACAAAACGTAATCAAAAACAAAGCAGCAATTTTTTGAAAATTATTACAATTTCCCGAGGGACCTTATATAAAATAATCCCCAAAAATAAAGCACGGTTTCAAATTCAAGGGTCCACGATAACAGTCAGATCAATTGAGGAATATCAATTTTGGAGAAAATTGTCTGAACGATTTAGCTGCTAGCGTTGTTCACACACGGACGGACAGACGGTGGAAAGACGTGCCGACAACAATTTTTCGGTATCATAGATCCACAAAACATGAATTCTGGCTACACCACGCGTTAAAGGATTTTTTTCGAAATTTAGCAACAGGATTTATCCCCTTTTCGTTACCAGGGCCCTGTCACCGGCATTACATCATGTTCTCTCTACTGCGTAAGCAGTGTAGAGAAAGTAAAAATTAGAAAAACTAACAAGTACGAGAAAGTCTGTCCTATTCCGTAACACCCCTAGTTTACTTTCTCGTATACGTACGTTACGCATGTGTTTGTGTGTGTGTGTGTGTATCATATAGAGGAAAATTATGTAATGCTGTGAAGAACCCAATTTCGAGATTTCAGCGGAAATACAGCCCCTGATGTCGAATTTTTTTTCAAAACTTCCGGCTGTCTGTCTGCCTGTCCATCTGTGAACACCACTTACACCTAAACCATACTTTTTTACCAGGATTTTGATCCAAAATGGACATTCTCCAGTCGATTTGGCCCCATACAAAGTTTTGCGATTTTAAAAGTATTTTCTTAAAATTTGGAATACATTACATGAAACCCCACAGACATTTTTAAAATGTTCTCAAAAACGGCTCGGAACTTTTTTTAAATTTCAGGAAAGAACAGAATAAAATACACTTATAAAGGTGCCATACAACCGATTTCACTGTTAACAATGAATTTTTCGAAAATTTCAAATTGTTCTCCAGAATTAGTTGCTTGATTAAGATCAGAAGCATTATTTGAAAATTTCAGTAGTTTTCGCGCAATATTGTGTGCAATATGTGCAATTTTAAAAAATAAGAAAAGATGATATCCTCAAAAAAGGCCCCAAATATTTTTTTAAACTTTTGTTAGGGATGTACACTGTGAGTCTCATAGTCTAAATGTACCCTACGAGATGACACAAATGTCATTTTGCTCTATTCTATTGTTTTTTTTGAAAACGGCTCCAAATTTTTTGTTCAAAAGTTTTCGTACGTCTTCAAATTGTTTGTCCACAGTTTTCGTACTGTTTGAGATGACAAAATTAATTTTGCTGTATTCTTTTGTTTTATTAAAAAATTACAGAATTTTTTTAAAAAAAATCTCTCACGCTATTATTATGCACATTTCCAGCGATTTGTAATGTCTTTTGCATTTTTGAGTGGATGTTCTTCAAATGACTTTAAATTAACTTTTTCGAAATCTCAAAAGATACGTAATATCATTTGCAATTGGAAGTTCTTTAAATGGCTTCCAATAAAGTTTCTCGAAAACTCAAAAGTTTTCTGAGAAAAAGATCCTTTTTTTCGCTTTATAATAAAATTTAACTACTAACAATCAAGAAAGGATACATTCTTAAAGATCGGCACCTAATTTTCCAACTAAAATTCCATCAAGGACGAGATTTTACTCTTCTTTAATTTTCTTTTAGTAATATTCGGTCTTCCGTTAGAAAACCAAGAAGCCGAGAAAATTTTTAAAAAATATTTCGGGCGGAGATAGATGAGAGCTGACAAGAGGATGGCGCAAGATTGAAAAACTAGTCCAGATCTAAGATATTAGAAAACTAACTCGTACGAGAAAGTCTGTGCCTAGCACCACTAGTTACTTTCCCATGTACGTACGTATAAACGGAGTAATATACGTGGTATAATGTTATGAAATGTAGCGGAAAATCGATTTCGAGATTTCAACCAAAATTACACGTTTTGGAGTCCCCTGATGCCGAAAAAGTGTTTGGTTTTTTCAAGACTATGTGTGTATCTGTGTGTGTGTTTTTTTCGATAGTAGGTGGAAATCTTCAAAAGACCCTGGTAGACCGTAATACCCAGCGTTTGAGAATTTTACTTACCAAAACCGAACTCTCCTCCTCCATTGTCTTCGCGGAACTGCGTATTGGCACTACATTGGAGAGAAATAGAATAGTGACAGTGTCACATGACGTATTTAATATATCCTGATGTTAGTCGAGGGCGATTATGATTCTTCCCTCCTTTCTTTTTCCAGGTGTCTCAATTCGAGCAATACCTCTTGTGCAAATTGACACCCCACCTTCCAACTGCTTTTAGAAGCAAACATACTAGCAACTACGTACGTTTTCTGGATTATATCTGCCCTACCCTAAGACTGCCAAAAATAACTCGTCGAGGATCGAAACGTGGGCACTGAAAAAACACGCGTTCGGAGCCCTCGACAGAAGGTTCGCAATCAGGACAGTACGGAGCACCAACACGTTTGATCCTGTGAAGTAGGCTCTGAAGCATCCATGTCCCGTCAAAAGTTGGGTGAGATAATTTACTCCACCGTGCTTTCGACTGGTCCACGTTTCACTGTAGGATTCAGTCGGTGGGTCCACATTCCCTTGGATGAAGTGTCCTATCGCTGCTGCCTTTTTTCAAGTTGTTCCAGCAGTTTCGCATCCAGTCTTTCTCTTCATAATCAACAGTCTTGCCGTTCACGGGCCAATTTAGTATGTTTTGGGATCATCCCAGGTATGACACAACGAGCTTTATTAGACACAGTGCGGAACGGACATGCCACCCTGAGCGCAGACAGCCGATACATTGGCGCCATTCCTCTTCGTGTCTATAGAGGTGGCCCAAATGGGTGATCCGTAGAGAAGGACCGATGTAACGACCGAAGCAAGCAGCTTTCTCTTTTCATGACTAAGCCCTCCAGTTTTCGGCATTAACTTAGTCAACGCAGCATTCCCTACTGCTGCTTTCTTGCTGGCATAGTCCAAGTGGTCTCTAAAGGCAGGGGCGGCTGGTGCCCCAACAGACTGGTGGTTACACCTCCGTCGAATGACTGAAATATAATTTACTCGTACAAAATTCAAAATGCGACTATATAATAAAAATGCGAGCAATTCAAATTAATTAAAACTAAGTTAAATAAAGAGTCTATATTGAAACATTACATGGTTTTATGCGTCGTGTCCATGTAAGCTATATTCACCTCCGGGCATGTGGTTCTAGCTTTAATTTCCACTGAGCACTTAAGTTCGACTCCAGCACATTGGAATAAGCACTATTGCTTCAACATATTTCATACAAATAAAATTATTTTATTTCAAAAACTTCACTACACTGGTATGTATGGTAGTAATGAAAGATCTTCGAAATATATTAATATTCACAAGAACGCTCGCAAACTGCTGGCGGTCAGCTGAACGCACATTGGATTCCGCGAGACACGAAGGTACGTCAACCCAGAACGGCCACCTTGTCACAAATAATTCATCAAATATACGTTTTGAATCAATAAACCTAACATCAAGTGAAAACAAAGTCTCCAAATCTAAACAATGCATTGAATATCGTCAATAATTGACTGAATGTGTGTACTTTCAATAAAATGTAAAATTCATTGCAGTTGCACTCACACGTTGCAGTGAGTCAGACGAACACAGAATATTGGAATTCCTCCGAGAGTCCCTCCGTCACCGCGCCGCTCTAGACACACCACACGTCTGGTTGCCCAACCAAAAGGCCCATATTTCCAATGTTAAATCGAAGAACCAAAGAGTAAATGCAGTGAACCCAGTAATACAGCCAAGACCGAGAGCGTGGTACAATTCCTGGGAAGACAGCCGACACCAGAAAGAGCGCCAGCAGACACTCATTGGTGTCAAAATGATTTCCTATACATCGTTATTACTGCAATAACTTGAATATTAAATTTCATTAAAAGGAAATTTTATATTCCTAAGATATTATGAGATGTTTTTCGATTATCTGGGGGTTGTGCAACCGTGCAACCTAAGCACGAGATACCACTGTCTAAAGGACAAGCACGTGTCGATCATGATACCCAGGTATTTTATCGCCAGTCGCGATGACATTTTGAGAAGAACTACTGTGAGACTAGTTTCTCTCTTTTTCCTGCTAGTTACAAACATAACTCTGCCTTGTGTTCAGCAGCTCCAAACCTGCAAAATCCAGCCAACGCCTGACAATGGCAATGGCTGCATTGCAGATATATTCTAGCTTTTCTATACATTTTGCGGCGACGACGATGGCAATGTATGCGTGATTTATGATCTTCGTTCCTTCTGGGAGTGGGAGCCTAAGAACCTCATCGTAAATGACATTCCACAACAGTAGATCCAGCACCGAATCTTCTGGGACCCCGAAGGTGATGTCTTGACCTTCGGTCCATTATCCGTATTGTACACTAAGATTATGCAATTGAGATATTCAGCCAGAATCCTCCTTAAGTTTGTAGGCACATTGATTCGCTGAAGGGTTTAATGGACGTCACACCATCTTCCTGAGTTAAAGGTATTCATAATGTCCAAAGTCCAGTCCATCTGCTCCCACTAATGGCCTGTCGAGCAGTGTCAGTCTGTGTCTGGCAGTCTGTTTCTGGCAGTATGTGTCTGGCAGTCTGTGCTGTCCGTCGGTGTCTGCCTGGCAGTCTGTGTCTGTCTGTGTTTGTCTGTCCGTCGGTGTCTGCCTGTCCGTCTGTCCTTCTGTCCGTCATCTGAGAACACACCAACGCTTAAATTAAACATATTATTTTATCCAAACTGAATACCCCCGGCCTATCTCGATTCACTAAAGCTATTCGAGTTTGAAAAACATCCATTAATTTTTGGAAGTACTTTACAAAAAAAACATGCGATATTTTCAAAATTATCTCAAAAATGTCTCCAAATTTGTTTCTATAATTTTTGTAAGAATAGAGGGAAATGCATGTATAACGGTGGTTGAAATTCCCATTGCCGCTGTTACTCTGGATTTTCGAAAATTCCGAAAGTTTGAATATTTTTCGGCGTCTTAGAGCTACAAAATTGAAGGGAGAATTTTACTTAGACGTTTTTTGAAAATTTTTGTAATTTTCACACAATATTGAGTGAAATATGTGCAATATTAAAAAAACAATTTCTCAAAAACAGCTCGAAATTTTTTGTACAACCCTTAGATGTACCACCACTTAATTTTACCAGAATGCACCACATGGGTCTCTTAGGCTCGACAATACAACAAATGAAAATTTATAAATAAAATATTTTAAAATATTTTGATGTTCTGATAAATGGAAAGTTTTCTATTTCTGCAGAAACATACTCAATTTATTGGCAATTACCAAACGTTACAAATTTAAAGGTAAAAAAAGAGGAACTGTGATTTTATATGATTTTTGTTAGTCATATAATTAGAAATAATAAGTAAAAAATATCAGTTATTAATCACAGCGAATTTATTCAAATAAATTACTTGCACTCAGAACACAGCACATTACTATGCTCCTTACAAATATTCTTCTAGCACTTGCTGGACTGAGTGGACTATTTTCACTCTCACACGTTGGAGCATACGTGTCATCTTTTTCTTTTGTAACGCTTGTTTCGCCTGTAAACTGGTAAATAATTTTACATTTAAAATGTTAATAGTTTTCGTCAAGAAATAAATTTTAGATTTCTACTTAACCAAATTTTATCGTGTTTGCTTTAAATGAGGAATTCCCAAACTTTTTCTTTCATCGACAACTTCAAAATGAATTAATTTCATCAACCCATTACGTTTAGGATTTTCTTTATAATGCACTTAATGTTCGTAATCCAAATAATGGCATATGTACAAGTGACTTTGATAATTAATAAATGAATATGAACACAAGTTTTCTAAAAAAGGGTTTTGTTTTATTTTTTTCTATTGTGTTTAATTTTACATGCATAAACACGTGTTTAGAAGCAAAATTATATATTCTAATTAAACAATATTTCGATTTGCATTCATGTGAGTTGTATTAAATTCTAAAAAAGAGGCAAATTTCTACTTTATTATTTGATGAAAACATAATAGAAAACATTAAAAATGTAAAAAACAAACGGTTTGTCAATAATATTTCAATAACCATTCAAATGATTTACAAAAATGGGGTCACTGTCTAGATTGTATCGATCAGTCGCCGGTGCATAGTCGGTTCTTGATCACCAATCGACTCCTTTTCCATCTTTGATTTTTTTTAAATGTCCTGGATCCCTAGGGGTCGATTTTGACGCCAGTGGTAACCCTACATTTTGTGGTCCCACGATGTATTATTGTTTGCTATTATTAACCGGTTGTGTAGTGTAAACATTCAATTTTAATAAAATCGTCAAGTTAATAGAATGAACGCTTAGTTGTTGTCATTTGTTCACTTTTGTTGGCTTGCTTATGTGAAGACCTTCCAGAAACAACTTCTAGCGCGAGCGTAAGCTACCGTTTGTTACTTCACATTTAGCAAAGCGAAAAACCCAATTTTTGGAGTTTGAAAATGAGTATTTTTGAATGCAAAGATTAATGAAAATATACAAACTCTAGTTAAGCAATCGTTTGAATCATGCGATTTTTTAGAACAAAAAAGCCCTGGGGATTTTTAAACTTTTGGAAGACATAGTGCTAATTATAAAATTTAATATTATATAATCGAAATTTCTCTATTATTTAAAACTAGTGGTGCTACAGAATGGCACAGACTTTCCCGTATTAGTTTTCTATTTCCTTGGGTCTTCGCTAGCTATTCGGAATTGCCACATACTCTTTCTTGCCAGCTACCATCTATCACCGCCAAAAGTACATTTTTTTGTCATTTTCTTAATTTTTCGGTTTCCTATTGGTAGAACGGAAACATTAATTTTAGAATATTAAAGAACACAAAAACCTAGTCATAAATGGCAATTTTCTTTTCAAAATTATGTGCCATTAAGAGAAAATGGCGTTTTAGCGCTACTAAAAATGCGAAATTTGAAGCTCATTTTCACAGAAAATGTTTGAGTTTTCAAAATACTTCATTTGAAGTTATTTAAAGCACTTACTTTCACAAATATAATAATGTTTACAAATTAATGGTAATGTGCATATTAAAGATGTGAGAGATCTTTTAAAATTGCACATATTGCACGCAATATTGCACGAAAACTACTAAAATTTTGAAAAACATTTACATGACCTTTATGAAAGAACTCAATATGCAGAACAAATTTTATTTGAAGAAAAAATCTCTATCTTCAATTTTGTAGTTGGAGAAAGACGCCGAAAAAAATTCAAACTTTCACAATTTTCGAAAATTCAGAGTTATACGTGAAAATCGGACCTATGCCATGTTAATAAGTGTATTTTACTCTATTCATACAAGAAATTTAAAGAAAAAATTTGGAGCCGTTTTTGAGAAAATTTTGAAAATCCCCGGGGGCTTCATATAAAGTACCCCCAAATTTTGAAGAATCTTTTTCAAAATCTCAAAGCTTCGACTAGAATCAGATCGACCGGGGAATATCCATTTTGGAAGAAATCGTACGTATGGTTTAGGCGCTAGCAGTGTTCACAGACGGACGGACGACGGACAGACGGACGGACGTTTTCCTTTCAATTGGGTTTTCGGTATCAAGGACCTACAAAACAGGGTTTCTGGCTACACCACGTGTTAGGGGATTTTTTTTCTTAATTTAGCAACTGGTTTTATCCACTTATTCGTTTTCACGGCCCGGCAATTAATTTTTTTCCGCCGAAAATTGGCCATTTTTTCGCGCAGCATTACATAACTTTCCCTATACTACGTATATCACTCCGTGTATACGTACGTATACGGGAAAGTAAAAATTACACAATTATAATTTTCCGACATTTCTGATTCGTCGTTAATATTTACATTACCAGCGATTTGTATATATACTTGTTAGTTAGTTAATGCCTTATTTTACGTGGCGAGACTCGTGCCATGAGGCCCGCTCTTCCGTCTGACCACGCAGATTTCGCTGCGCTCCTTTCACCTAGCGGAGAAAGAAGGTATTATCTCGGGCGACGAAACAGGCGATTTGAATTTAGCTCAGAGGCTCATTTAGGCTTGAGGATCTTACATGCAAGTAAATCTACTAACATGGGCCAGCCGGCTTTACTTCCCCTCCGCGGCGTACAAGGATTTTTTCGCCCTTAAAATCCACGGCTTCGATCGGGTTTGAACCCGCGAACTTGGGTATACAGTCCGGCACGCTAACCGTCACACCATCCGCAACTAGCATTTAGGAGTACATGTATTTTGAATGATGTCAAATAAAGTTTCTCAAAACAGTTTTTTCTCTGAAAATGAGTCCAAAATTCTGCATTTCAGAAACTTCAAACGCCATATTCTCATAAACGGTTCAATTTTTTCTTCAAACTTTTCGTGGGGATGGTGCCAAATACACTGTATATCATAAAAGGTATTTGCAATATTCTTTTGATTTTTCAAAAATACACAAATGTGTTTTTTAATGTGTCTTAAGCCATTGATATGAATATAATTCAGCGATTTGTTTTAATTTTCCCATTTACGTGTGGAAACGCTTCAAATGTCTTCCAAGAATGCTTTTCCAAAACAGATTTCTGTGAAAAAGCTTCAAATTTCATAGTTACAGTAGCGTTTATACGCCATTTTATTAACCTTTAAATATAACCTGGGGTCTATTGGACCCCAAACAAATTTTTTATATAAGTTTAATTGGAAAATAAATATTTGGGATATTTTACTCCCACGTAAATTCAATTAGTACGTTTGGGAAGGGTTTGCAGTTTCCGCCTTCTAATAGTCTGATACTAACCTCGTAGTAGAGTGCGGAAATGTCTTTGGAGTCTGTTGGACCCCAGTGTTGTGTTTACGTGTGTCTTTTTCAAACTTGCAATTTTGTTTTTTGTTTGTTTTAAGACTTTTTCTAAATAACATCAAACATTAAAGATAATTTACACCTAATGCGAGATTTACTAGATGAGAGTGATAATGAAGAAACATCGGAGAGCTTGTTTGATGAGCACTCGGATTTGGATCCTTATTTTGTTTTAGAACACGATTTTCAATAATTTTCACTTATTTTGTTCACAAATGTTATTTGTAAGCGTGTAAATTAAAAATAATAGTTAAATTTGATTTGTTTTCATTTTTCAGTCAAATTTTACTTCTATCAAATCTCTAATGAAGTATTATTTAGTTGTTTTTTTTATCTAAATAACGTCTCCTTTGCTAAGGTATTATAAGAAAAACTGTTTACATTTTTAAGATAATGATAATACTGGATTACAGTACTTTTTGTGGCCGTTAATAAAATATAAAGTTTAACAGTGATATTTTGTTTTAAAAACAAAAAAATATTTATCCAAATCTCTACACATTTGTCAAAAATGTTTAATTTGTTATATCTTAATAAAATATTATTTATAATATCTTAATAAAATAACATTAATTTCCCCAAAACGGTGTTAGCTCTACTAAAAGGACTTAAAAGTATAATTAAAAAATATTTACAGAACTTTCGAAAACCTTCAGGTAAAAATATTCATACTTTAAAATTGGGGTCTGGCAGATCCCACCGTTATATTTATGTATAATAAATACGTGTTATATTTAAGGGTTAAAAATGGCTTCAACGTTTTCTACGAAACTTAAATAGAATAAGGTATTTTTACTTTTTATTTCATATTTTAAAAGTATTATTACGGTTCTATCTTTAGGAAAACGAGCTATTGAGAAAATTTCAAAAATGTAGCTTGGGCGGCGATTGTTGCCAGCTGTCTAGAGGATAGGGCAAGACCGAAAATCAAATCCAGACCAAAGAAATTAGAAAACTAGTAAAAGAAAGTCTGTGACATTCTCTAAATCCGCTAGTTTGATGTTGTCATGTAACGTATACTTACGTAATTGTTGTCACAGTTTTGAAACTCTTAAATTCGACATTGTGATTTAATAGTTTACCTCAAAAAATTCTTTGACTGAACATTTCAGGGATTTCGAGAAATTTTATTAGAGATCATATAAACGATTTGTTTTCTCAAAAGCCCATCTCAATTTTCAATACAGCTCTTGGGACATGAGACTGAATGAGATATTTTTAATATTCTTTTCAGTAATCTTTATATTCTGAGATATTTAGGTGAACTATCGATAACTAACTGAATGACCTCCATGTAAATCTGGAAATACTTTTGGTCAAGAAGGGTATATTGGTTAACAACTAATTTGAATTTCAATACATATTACATTTTATAAAACAATTTTCATGTTTTAGGAGTAACATGCTTCGTTTTTATGAATGCATCAAGCTTATACTTTTTGTGAAGGAAAAGGATGAAAGGAGACAAACGAATATCTAGTACGTGGAATATTGAATAATTCAAGGTAATTTATATCATTACTCTTAAATCCTAGAACAACCATGTGTTAATGTCATACTGCGTGACTCTCAGTTAACTTTATGGAATTCTTCCACCACAGCTCATTGGAGGCCTGCCTTTTAGTACTCCTTGTGATGCTCTCAACACAAAAGCAAATATCAAGGATCGCCAGCACAAACTCATCATAGCGAAATGAAATCACAATGGATCATGGAAGTAAACATCTTCCGGTTAAAAAGCACGATATTTTAGAAGGTTTTATAAACTGTTTTCTG
>JAHLJT010005979.1:0-49262 GCA_031308135.1 Acheta domesticus
TCATTAAAATGGAAATGAGATAACGTAGAACAATTAAACACATTGTATTTAATCTCTAAATTCTATTTTAAATCCTAAAATACGGATAAGATAAAAAAATGTATTTAGAAATTATAACTAGTTTTGGCTACAACATGGCAGAGACTTACTCACTTTAGTTTCGTATTCTCTTGATTGGGGCTACCTTTCCCGCTTTACAACATCCTCTCACCAGCAACTATCTCCCGACGCCAAAAAACACCTACCATGGCCACCACTGTGTTATCGCTCTCCTGGGAACGATGTTGTTGCCAAAGAAAAGGGTTCTCGCGCCCCCAAACGTCACGCCGACATAAAGACACAGAAATGCAGATTGTACGAAGTCCTTCGAACAGAATTTCATCAGTATTTCAATTCAGTACATTGTTCAGTTCTTAGTCTGTTATGAGAAGACAAGTGCCTATTTAGTTCCTTTCCGAGATTGTCGAAAATAATTGCAGATCTTTACGAATCATGAACTAGTAGTGCTATAGAATGGCACAGACTTTCCGTATTAGTTTTCTTTTTCGTTAGTCTCGGCTAGCTATTAGGCCTTGCCAAAAACTCTTGAAAGCTGCCATCTATCGCCGCCTAATGTACATTTTTTGACATTTTATTATCTTTTCGGTTTCCTAAAAATAGAACAGGAAGATTATTTTAATAATATTAAAGAATAGTGAAACTTTGTCTTAAATAGCAACTTTCTTTGAAAAATTTAAAGCCTTTTTTAAGAAAATGACGTTTAAGGTGTCATAGTTCCGATTTTCACTGTTAACTCCGAATTTTCGGAAATTCCAAAAGTTTGAATTTCTTTATCTACCTCCAAATACCAAATAAAGATAAAAATTTCCCTTCAATTACATTTTTTCTCCTTAGTGAGTTCTTTCATTATGGTCTTGTACATTTCTTGAAAATCTTAGCAGTTTACGCGCAATATTTCGTGAAATATGTTTTATCTAAAAAAAATACAAAAACAAGATTTCCTCAAAAAGACTCCAATTTTTTTCTTTCAACTTTTGGTAGGGATAGTTCCTAATGTTTTCTATGAGATGACATATCCGTCATATTGCTCTACTCTTTTATTTTTTTCAAAAGATACAAAATGTAATTTTTTTGACTTGTCCCTCACGTCGGTAATATTTAGATTAGTGGCGATTTGTTCACATTAATACATTTACGAGTACATGTGCTTTAAATAATGTTAAGTAAAGTTCTAGAGAACTCAACCGTTTTCTGTGAAAACTAGCCCAAAATTCGGCATTTTCAGAAACGCTCAAACGCCATTTTCTCATAAATGGCTTCAAATTTTCTCTTGAAACTTTAGAAGTCAAAAAAAATTATATGTTTGTAATTATTGAAAAAACAAAAGAATAGAGCAACATGACGGTTATGTCATCTCATAGAAAACATTAGGCACTATCCCTACCAAAAGTTGAAAGAAAAAATGTAGAACCGGTTTTTAAGAAAATATTGTTTTCGTAATTTTTTTAAAATTGCACTTGTTGAACGCAGTATTGCGGCGAAAACTACTAAATATTGCAAAAAATGTACACGACCTTAAACAAAGAACTCACTTTGGAGAACATTTTTTTAAGGAATGGACTCTATCTTCAATTTTGTAGTTGTAGGAAGACGCCGAAACAAAATTTGCAATTTTCGAAAATTTAGAGTTAACTGTAAAAATCGGACCTATGCCACCTTAATTAGTATATTTTATTCTAAGAAATTTAAAGAAAAAATTTGGAATTTTTTTGAGAAAATTTTGAAATTGTCTGGGGAGCTTCATTTAAAGTTTTGAAGAAAAAGTTTGAAGAAAGTGTTTCAAAATCGCGGAGCCTCAAGTGGCACCAGAACGGCCGGGGAATATTCATTTTGGAAGAAATCGTAATTATGGTTTCGGCGCTACAGTTGTTCACAGATGGACAGACGAACAGACGGACGGACGGACGGACGGACGTTTTGAAAAGAACCACTTTTTCGGTATCAGGGGACCCCAAAATGTGTATTTCCGTTGAAATCTCGAAATCGATTTTCCGCACCATTACATAACTTTCCCTATACTACATATATTACTCCCTATATACGTACGTATATGGAAATTAAAAATATATTTTTGTAATTTTAAAAAAAACAAAAGAAATGTCAGAAGAACACATTTAGCACTATCCCTACCAAAAGTATAAAGAAAAATTTTGGGGCCGTTTTTGACAAAATCTTGTTTCATATTTTTTTATAAATTATACTTATTGCAACCAATATAATGCAAAAAACTAATAACATCAGATCCCTCTTTGTTTTTTAAACGGAATATTTTGGTGGGTGGTTCAGTTATATTTTTTTGATAGCATTTATTTATGCATTGTGTATTAACTTGTTTAAAAAAATGTACATGTCCTTAAGGAAAGAACTGACTTTGGGGAACAAATTTTATGTGAAGGAAAATTCTCTATCTGCAATTTTGTAGTTGGGGGCAGACGCCGAATAAAATACAAACTTTTGCATTTTTCGAAAATTTAGAGTTAATGGACTTATGCCATCTTTGTAAGTGTGTAAGCCTAATGTACTCTATGAGATGGCATAAACGCCATATTTTTTTTTTCAAAATTCAACGAAAATAATACTTACAACATTCCCTTGAACTAGGACTATTCACAACAAAATTTAATCAAAAAAATTGAGCCAATTTTTTACTTTCTCGCCTTACGAAGTAAGAAGAGAAAGTTATGTAATCGTGAGCCGGAAAACGGGGAATTTTCGCCAGAAAAAACTCTGATAGCAGGGGTCTGGTAAGGAAAAAGTGGATAAAACCTGTTGCTAATTTTAGGGGGAAAAAATCCTCTATCACCGTGGTGTAGTCAAAATCCATGTTTTGTTGCTTCTTGATACTGCAAAATCGACTGACGGCAAATGTCCGTCCGTCCGTCTGTCAGTCTATGGTCAAACGCTAGTGCCTAAACCGTTCAGCCGATTTTCTTCAAAATTGATATCCCCCGATCGTTTCAAATTCGAAGTTTTTAACGAACATGTGACCTGCGCCATTTTCTTAAATGACCTTCAGAGTACCCAACAACAAAGATTTAGTCAAAATTATTGGCGCTATTTTTTGAAAATTTTCAAAATGTCCCAGGGGCTTCGTGTAAAGTACCCCCAAATTAAAATATAGGTTTCACATTCAAGGGGCCACGAGATCAGTCATGAAAATTATTACTGATTTTATTACGGTGGTTCATTTTTCGCTGAAAAATAAGCCATATAAAAATATAGAAAAAGCAAACATCGATATTGAAAGAACATCGACTTCAAATTGATGTTAAATCCATCGATGTTTTTATAAAAACATCGATGCTTTGAAAACTTCGACATTGATGTTGCATCAGTAAGTGGAAGACACGGCGCTCCTCCACCCCGCCATCCCCGACAGCCTTTCCACCCACCTACCAACCGCGTTCGCCTTTCCTCCCACCCACCCCGTCCACCTTTTCTTCCAACCACCCGTGCGCCTTTCCACCCACCCACCCCGTCCGCCTTTCCACCCACCCACTCCGTCCGCCATTCTACCCACTCACCACGCCCGCCTTGCCACCCACACACCCCCGTGCGCCTTGCCATCCACCCCCCGTCCGCCTTTCTACTTACCCACCCCGTCCGCCTTCCGGCCACCCACCCCGTCCGCCATTCTACCCACCCACACCACGTCCGCCTTGCCACCCACACACCCCGTTCGCCTTCCACCCACCCCCCGTCCGCCTTGCCACCCACCCACCCCGTCCACCTTTCCACTCACCCTCCCCGACCGCCTTTCACCTACCCACCCCATCCACCTTTCCACCACACCCATCCACCTTTCTACCTACCCACCCTGTCAGCCTTTCCACCCACCCCGTCCGCCTTCACATCCACCCACACTGTCCGCCTTTCCACCCACCAACCCCGTCCGCATTTACACTCCAACCCCATCCACCTTTCCATCCACTCACCCCGTCCGCCTTTCCACCTTACACCCGTCTACCTCGTCCGCCTTTCCATCCACCCACCCGTCCGCCTGTCCACCAACTTACCTCGACCCCTTTCCTCCCACCCACCCCGTCCGCCTTTCTACCCATCCATCCCATCCGCCTCTCCACCCACCCACCCCGTCCGCTTTCCATTCACCCACCATGTCCGCCTTGCCATCCACATACCCCGTCCGCCTTTCCACCTACCCACCCCGTCCGTCTCACACCCACCTACCCACCCACCGCGTCCGCCTTTCCGCAAGCACCGGCGGTGCTCGACATCGATTCAGGCGCCCCTTCACCCGCACGTCTTCCCCAGCGCCTGGGCTTGCTCGCTCCTGCTCTCGGCGCGTTCTTGTTCTCTTTCATTTCAACACGCTGCACTCGACTCTCTTCCCAGATTCTTTGCGTAGAATACACGTACGTTCAACAGATACTAATCTATCTGAACAGAGCAGCCGGGCGTAAAGAAAGTATGGTAAAGCTGCTACAGAAATCAGAGATTTTACACACAAAAATAGTGTTGTCGGGAAAGCCTGTTAAAGAAAAAGGAAATAAATATTGTTTCCATACGTAGTAAATTACTTCCTCTAACTTGTCGGATAGTCGTATTCTACGTTTGGTGGGTCCTTGACACCAAAAAGTTGGAATATGTTACGTCTGTCCGCTTCTGGTCAACGCTATTGCGTAACCGTTCAGGCGATTTTCTCCCAAATTGTTATTCCCCTGTTGATCGGAATGTACTCGAGTCCCTGAGAGATTGAAAGCGGATATTTTGATTTTGAGAACTTTACATGAAGCCTCAACGTTTTCAAAAGTTTCTAAAAGATGGTTCCAAAATGTTCATTAGAAAATCGTAGTTTCCCCCTAAGGATTGCAATACTTTTCTACACTACGAAAGCATTATACGAGGAAGTAAAAATGAAGTCAAAGTGCTTTCAGAGAAGAAGAGGATTTATCGTAGTTTGTAGATTTGAGAATGAAGTACAATAAATCTCCTAAACGGTCTTAGAATGTGACCTGCCAAACACTTGTACATAAGTGGTTGCATAAAAGTCAGGGAAGTGCAACACGAATCAATGCAACTCCGATGTAAACAATTTCCCACTCTACTAGGCAGTTCAATGACTCCGAGCTCCTGGCAACAGCTTCTAAGGCGAGGGCACTCTCCCGTCACGTAGCTTCTGCATAAAAACTAATCAGTCCTTGTCTTCTCTCGTCCGACGAACGCTTCCTTTCGTTGAGTATCGTTCAAATGAATCCAATATTCCTTCGGTTGAATAACGTAATGATAAAGTTTTGAAAAACAAAGGAAAGAGGCAAAAATCTTCATCTTATCTTATCTTATGTACTATAGTAACTTAACTTGCTGTACTTGAATAGTATTTTTGTTTCAACACTACCTTTAATTAGAAACTGTCTTTCGAATTAGTCAATCAAAAAAAAACCTTCCTCAGTTACCAAAATAGTTTTCAAATATTACATGAGTGAATACGTGAATTAACATAAATAATTATGGTATCTGTTCACGATTTATTTCCCTGTTCCCAATTCATTTACAAAACTACAGTTATTCTTATAATTTGTAACCCCTGGCTCCAACTTACATCGCCCTCGGTTCTCTAATAAGTTCTCTGGCAGCACGACCTTGACTTCGCGTAGCTGAGCTTGTTATAAAATTAACAGATTGGTCTGATAACATTGCGTTTCCACTTTCAATATTCTACGCACTTAAATAGCAGAAGAAGCAGACGAACACAGGTAATTTCTGGCAGTTCAACGACTCCGAGCTCCTGGCAACGGTTCCTGGGGCGAGTTCGCTCTCCCGTTCACATAGCTTCTGCGTAGAATCTATGCAGTCCATGTCTTCTCTCGTCCGATGAATGCATTCTTTCGTTCAGTATCGTTGAAATGATTCAATATCCCTCGGTTGGATAATGTGTAGTAATGTAATAATAGACGAAACAAGAAGAAAAAGAAGCTGAAATAAAGACTACGCGTTGCATTAGTTTCTTATGTTACCTAGTTTACAAGTAATTTCAGTATGTTGCATTACTATTAATATACTAAACGCACGTCATTTAATCAATGACGAAAATGAAATAAAACATTCATTCTTCTTAAATTCAGATTGCAATGATTCATTCTTCTTTAATTTATGTTGAGATCATTTTGAAATTTGTGTATTAAAGGAGTGTAATACCTCTTTTCCGAGCATTAGTTTCACGTATCTGTAAAGAATGCGTGAAATATTAAAAGCTGAACTTTCTTCTCCGAAGTCGTTGACAAAATGGTCGAGTGTTTCAAATTTTACCTTAAATAGCGTAACAGGCCTATAAATTCGGTGGTTGGCTAGAATGGTCGTGTACAATTTACGGACATCGCAGCCTGGGCAATGCCCTGTGTCCGTCTGTTATTGAATTAAGTAAGCAGATCGGTTGCGACAGAATTCTGGCTCTTTTGAGCGACATATTATAATCCCTAAGGCGAGCGGTTACACAGGAAACTTTTGAGTTTCGAGGAACTTTATAAGACATTTTTCAAATAACTTGTTTTAACAAATTCAATAATGTATACAAATTGCCCATAATGTAAATATTAACGTGAGAGAGATGTCAGAAAGTTACAACTGTGTATTTTTTTAAGAAACAGGAAGAATTACAATTTTCCCGCAGCATCCACAATACTTGTCTATACTACATTAACATTACACGAGAAAGTAAAAGATGGTGATTCTTTTGACATTAAAGAAGTTTGTGCCATTCAGAAACTGAAAAATACCCTTTCCCGCTTATACGTATGCATAGTACGTGTATATTAACCTATACTTATAATTATATATATATATATATATATATATATATATATATATATATATATAATTTAGTCAAAGAGTTAATGATTTTCTTCTGCATCCCTGGAAAAAAAATTATTGGACACCAGACATGGTCATAAAAATGTTCATTACAGAGGAGTCTTATGCAGTTGAACACGTGACCCTTTGTAAAATAATCAAAAGGCAGCTCAAAAACAGCTACTCTACGATCATCCACTGCTTCTGCCGTTTGAGACGAGATGACGTCCGCAAAATAAGTTGCAGCAGAAGTTAAATAAGATCGGAAGCGTCTTAATATTAAGTTTGAAATAACTTCGTTTGATCTTCCGCGTTATTGCCGTCGCGCCTGTAGAAAGAAGACGAAGAAGATGGGGAGGAAGAAGAGAAGCCCACGCTCAGGTAGGGCGCGGCGCGGCACGGCCCCATATGGAGCGACGTCCTGAAGAATCCAATGCGCGCGCCCCCCTCCCCCATACCGCTAACTGCTTGCCCACCGCGCGCGGGCCCAGCTGGTCCAATCTTGCTCTCGTTGCCATGAACGACCGGCTAATGGAGCTACGATGCCAGCCGCCCCGCCCCGTCCCTCCACTCTCCGTCTCCCCTTCGCCTCTCTCGCCACCTCACCCTCTACCAACCCTCTCCTCCAACGCCGCGCAACTATCGCTCTGTCCCGCCCCGCCTCGCCCCGCCCTGTCCTTCTCTGCGTTTCCGCTTCTCTCCCTGTTCCCTCTCACCGCAGAGATGAAGATGCAACACTTATTCTATCGGCAAAGTCTTTTTAATACTTGATTTTTATATTTCGATCCTATTCAACATCCAGTTGAAATAACAAATTTCAACGAGACATCCAAAATGAACATTGGATTGTGGAGCTCCACCCCAAGTCAAAGCAACACCTAAAAGTGCAAGTAAGAATCTTCATAGGAAACGAATTGCAGGAAGCCGAAGAATTATGCTTGTCAGTTTTAATTTATTTATTATTAATCACTTTTACGTGGAATATTATTTAAAATAAATTGGATCGTAATTTCATTTTCATCCTACTTAACTAGCGGAGTGGTACACGAAAGCCACCTGGGGCACGGTAGGGTAGAGATCTGTCCGATAGGTGCCTTGCTGAATCTTGCATGTTAACTGCTACGAAACGATTCAGTGTAAAAGTTTAACTTATAAAAGTCGTAGAAACTCGATGTAGTGGGTATTAATACTCGTGTGAAGTTTACGATACTCATGCCGTAATATCAAACTCGTGTATTAATACCCTTCATTACATCATCGTTTTGTAGTGGACTATTAACCCATTATAGCCCATCGTATGATATATCATACGCCAATTTCTAGTCAACCCAAATTTATTCTTTTGCAATACTTTGTTAATTTTATTTCTTCAGTAGACGTAGACATCCTAAACGAAACATATATGCAAGTATTTTCATTTTGAATGCGAGATGCCAATTTAGCTGTGCTCGCTAAAGACATTGTATACTCCTGGCAAGGGTGTACGCATGACTTTGGGTCGGTTTGAGTCTTCATCTAAAACCGTGCTTAGCTGCTAGCACGTGGTTAAGTTGGAAGGAGAGGCCGGTGTAAAGCAAACGGTGGTTGGTCCGCATCGAAGTTAATATGCAGCCACGTTCTAACGGTTTCGCTTCCTCTTACGGAAGAAAGGGCGTTGAAGCGCTGTAATAGGAAATATTTAGCAACCACATTTAGTTAGCACTAAATGTTGCAAAAACATGCTGCTAGAGGGCTCCAACGGCTTCTGTGCGCGCGCGATACGTGACAATGGGCGAGCACAAATTTAATTTGGGCGTTAATTATGAGTTCGAGTACTACGACCGAAAACCGTTTGCTTTACACCGGCCTCTCTCTCTCCCTCTCTCTCTCCCCCTCTTTCTCTCTCTCTCTCTCTCTCTCTGCGACATAACTACACGCATACCGCAGCCAAACATTTTTTTAGATGAAGATTCGAACCGACTCAAGTCATGTGTACACCCTGGCCAGGAGTGTATATTTTAGCGATCATGGCTAAA
This sequence comes from Acheta domesticus, assembly GCA_031308135.1. NCBI lineage: Eukaryota > Metazoa > Arthropoda > Insecta > Orthoptera > Gryllidae > Acheta > Acheta domesticus. Next base: position 8,883 of record JAHLJT010005979.1, read on the forward strand.
TCGACATGTGGCATTCAGGAATGAAAAAAACTATTTAAATGTTTCATTTAGGATACCTACGTCCATTGAAGAAATAAAATTCGCAAATGATTGCACAGACATTGAAACAACGCCCTGTGCCGTTGGCGAAAGTTTCGTTAGTAGACGGTAACGCTGGGCACTATGGGTTAAGTTATAAGTTGCCACAAGTAGAAACAGTACCATATGAAACTATATGTAATGGGTATTAATCACTCGTTTGAAGTTTACGACACTCGCTCGTATCGTAATGTGACACCAGTGTATTAATTCCCAGTGGCGTAGCGTCAGGAGAAGCTAAGATGCTGAACATCCCCCATGTAAAATATTAATCAAAGAATCATAAATATTGTATTGATAATCTCCCTAGTGAGTGAAACACTTTGAGTGAAACAGGTTTTGTATTCATTTTAAAGTGATTTCCTGTGATTGAAATCGGCACGTTGTTATAAGCTGAGTTCTGATTGCTTGGACGCTAAAATGCTTCTAGCGTCTGCCGCGAGATTGCGACGAGCAATGACGCATGCGCAGACGGCGAGGTTTCCCCCCCCCCTCTTCACACTTCTGCCACCAATTCTCGAGTCCCGAGAAGCTAGCTTACGGCTTATGAGACGAGGCTTAGGAGCAAGTTGCTCGTTTGTGCATGACAGCGCAGCACACTTGAGGTTGTCAGAGATATGTTTTTATTTCTCACTCGTGCTTGGTCGTGGGCACAAACAGTAGAAATAGTGCTTGCCTACTAATTATTAATTAATATCTATGAAGTTGAATTCTTACTTAAATATATTACATTTTATTTTGGTTTGGAACAGTCGTACATAAATTCACAAGTAATCTCATTGCCAATCGCGCCTGAGACCTAAAGCTGAGCCATGCCACAATTTGATTTGAAGAAGTCTCCTGGACTGTCTGTTGAAGTATTGTATCATTTGTTTCAATAACATAGATTCTAGAGAATATTAAAAGTAATGATGTCTTCGGTTCCCGTTATTGTTGAGCATCCTCAAACGCGCGAGTCACGCTACGCTACTGTTAATACCCATCATTACATCGTCGATTCAAAATGCTCATTTAAACGGATACTACGACCGATAATTCGAATGAGTGTTGTTGAGGTGCTTTCAATGCTTTTCCTGCGCGCTGCGTGGGGTGTTGCGCGGTCGCCCCGAGCGGCGCTGAACAAGGCGCGCAGCTGCAGGTGGCTGTCGCTGCGGAGGCTGCCCGGGGGGGGGGGGGGCTGAGCCCGTGGATCAACACCGGAGCGCTGCGCAAACACGGTGCGCGGCGTGGCGCGTCGCGGGCTGGCCTCCCTCGCCCGCGGCCTGGCGCGCCCCCACCTGCCACGCGGCCGCTCCGGCCGGGCGGCCCTGCCACGTCAGGCGTGGGCGGCGCGCACCAGTGGTTGATGGCACTGCAACGGCCTCTGACCGGGAGGTCCATCTCCTGACGGTGGCAGCACTTTCCACACCAGATATACACTTGGGTTTTTATTTCTTGGCGCTGGGGGGCTTGTCTTCACGATGGAATATCTCACGGTATTTCGCGGCGTTCTCGGTTGTGCCGCTGGAAGTCACATGATCGCGACTGTATCGAGCAGACCTGGCGATCATGCAACTTCTAGCGACAGGACCGAGAACGACTTGAAATACCGTCAGATATTCTGTCGTAAAGACAAGCCCCCACGCGCCAAGAATAAAACCCAAGTATATAGCTAGGTCAGATTCAGCCGCTGTCTGGAGAATTCTAGCGGCGGCTGCTCTGATCGGTAGTCAACACCAGGCGAATGCCGGAGCAGCACGCTAACAAGCGGGCCATGGACCGTGCGCGATGTTTCCTTCCTCTTCCTAGTCCTATTATTTCCCCTTTCACATTACATACACACATTACATTACACTTGCGGTTCCTCGCTGGGGAAGATACACAGACGGGAAAACTCCTTAGGTGACGTATAGGTCGGCGCCGGATCTCACCATTTGGTTAGGGAGAAACATTGCCACGTCGTGGAATAATAACATTCACTATACTAACGGAACGAATGACCATAGTAGCCGGAAACAACAATCGATCAATATCTGCCTTTTACTTTTATCTGTCCTATTTTTATTGCAGTCGACCTTGTGAAAAATTTACCCAAAGATTGACGTAAGGCGCTACAGCAAGAACGTGTAATGTGTTGATAAATCACCTTACTTGTACTAACTCAGTTTGCCAATACGAAATGAGAAACACTGAAATATTGTTTAAACCTATGTTCCTATGTTTCTATGTTCCTTTCTTTCACTCTTTGTTTGCTTCTTTCGTTCTTTCGTCTCTTTCCTATCAGGAGAGGTAGGCTCAGTGCAACAACCGATGTCACTGCACAGCCTCCGACCGGGAGGTTCTACGTTCAAGTCCCGACAGCGGCAGGATTTTGACACTAGCTTGTCAGTAGCTGTCTCGACGAGAAAACTAGTTGCCGCCTGCTCTGGTCGGCAGCTTTATGTGGTTTCTCTGATCAACACCAGGCGAATGCCGTAGCAGTACCCTAAAAAACGGGCCACGGAGTGCGCGATCATTCCTTTCTCTTAATTATCCTATCCTCACCTTACACATACACTTACACTAACATGCACAAACCACACACGCCAGGAGACCGATCCGGGGTTTAGAGCTTGTCCCGGCTAGGGCTGTGTCCTGCTGCGGGAGATACCTAGTTGGGGAAAACACCGCCAATCGGCGGCAGGTCGGCGCCAGATCTCGTTATCCAGCGTGCGAAGATCACCACCTCATCTCGATGAAAAACATGCAGTACACTAACGAGACTAATGACTTCTGTAGTTGACGACCCCGGAATAACTAACAATCATCATTCAATCTTTCTTTCTTTCCCTTTTTTGTTTTGTTATTTAAGGTCCCATCATTAATAGGTCATCAGAGACCACTATTGGATTTAACGTTATGGTATGAGGATGAAACGACACCTCGGTCCGAGATCACTACGGCACTGGCTTCGCGGCCACGGGGCCTACTTTCTTTCTTTCTTTCTTTCTCTTTCAGCATTTCTGCCTCTCAATCTCCCACTCTGCCACTCTCCCACTCTCTCCCTCTGTCCTCTCTCTCCTTTCCCTCTCCTCTCTCTTTCTGTCTGCAGCTGTGCCTGGTTTACTTATGTCATTCCGATGCTCTGAGTGGTCGTGGCGCAATGCGAGGAGAGGGGGCGAAGCGCCTTCCTCTGGCGGAGGAATCTGCGAGGGCCTTGTTCGCGCCCGCCGCGCATTCTTCGCCCCTCCCCCTCCCTTCCCCCATGGGCGCGCCCCGGCCTCTGCCTGGGGGGTGGGTAGACGCAGCTCATCGGAGAAGTTCGCGGAGAGGGTTAACACAAAATACACGTCACACGCAAAGTTCCCTTATTGTTTTAACGTTGTACATAGTTCCCGGCCCGAGTAGGTGGTTCGTTGGTTAACGTGCTTGCTTTCCAAACTCCGTGCTTGCCTGAACCCCGGGTTCGATTCCCGGCCGAGGCAATTATACCTGTGAGCTTTCCTTACAAATGTCCCAACGTCTATTACTGTGTGAAGATGAGATAGCCCACCCTAAGGTTAAGAAGACCAGTATACACGGTGAAGGGATGTCTTCGTGCTAATCACACTTCAAATTCTTCTCTAATTATCCCATTTTTATTTTGTCTCATGTAGTGCATCTGAATTCTCGAAAAATCTTTCGTTTTTATGGTCCATGTTTCACATCCATAAAAAGGATGAGGATTGCCATTGTTTTATAAGATTCAGTTGTGCTTCCTTTCTTGTTTTCTTTCTCGGGTATATATTCTCAAGTTATATCGTCCTCACTTTCTTGGATAATTGTATAATCGTCTGCAAATAATTGTGCATTTAGAACGGTTTCGCAGTTTATCTCGATGCCCTCTGTATTCTGTTTCCATTCTCTCAGAACGTCGTCTCAGAAATTTGTTGAATATGTAAATCTAAATTTTGAAATGAAATGTTTGACTTGATTGCTTTCGCCGCAGTAGAGACGAACACAAACACCTAGCATGTTGTTCATGATGTTACGCAAATTTCTCAATAATGTCTGCACCCACAGCGCCCTGTATCATATTAGAGCATCAATTGGTGAACAATACTTTTGGTCCATAGCCCTGTCTGCCTGGCTTCTGGAACGTCCTCGTTTTCCTTGTTCGACCCAGCGCTCGCCGACCGCCAGGAATCACTCTGGCCGCCAGCAGCGCCCGGGACCCGCCCCTCGCTCGCCCGCCCCGCGCCCACCCCCGCTCCAGCCAATTCGCATTGCGGTCACGCGACGACCTAATCTGCGCCGCCACGACTGCAGCGCTCTCGCGGGAGAAACCGGCAACCGCTCCTACGCTCCCCTCTGCCACAACCGGAAGTAGCGACGGGGACGGCGAGGGCGAAGGCGATGGCCACAGCAAGGCGAAGACGAGAGCCAGAACGCGATAACTATGTAGGATAGAGCGAGGATAGAAAGGCGATGGTTAATGCGAGGGCCACAACCACGACGAGGGTGAGAACGTGGCAAGGGTGACGACGAGGGCGATGGCCACAGCGATGACGAAGGCGAGATCCAGAATGCGTGACTATGTAGGACAGAGCGAGGATAGGAAGGGGAGGTTTAGTGTAAAGGCCACAAGCATGACCACGGTGAGAGTGTGGCAATGACGAGTGCGATTACCACAGCGACGGCGAAGGCAAGATTCAGAACGCGGCGACTACGTAGGAGAGAGCGAGGATAGGAAAGCGAGGGCTAATTTTAGGGCCAGAACGCGATAACTATGTAGGATAGAGCGAGGATAGAAAGGCGATGGTTAATGCGAGGGCCACAACCACGACGAGGGTGAGAGCGTGGCGTGGGCTACCATGATGGCTGCAGTGATGACAAGGTCGCCAACGACTGCGAGAAGAAGGATGATAGCGACAGCGAGAGCAAAGTCCAATGCGTTGGCGACGTGGTGAGAGGAAGGCTGAGGTCGAAACAAGGGCGAGGGCAATGGCCACACCGATGACGATCGCGACCGCGAAAGCGAGGGAGGTGGCGCTGTTCACAGGGGTGAGGAGACGACGAAGGCGGAAGCGAGTTCGATGGCGAATACTATGGTGAGAGCGATGATGATGCCGACGGAGGTGGCGATGCTCACAGAGATGATGATGGGACAAGGGTGGAAGCGACGAGGGCTAGAGCGCGGAAAACGAAAATAAATGATGATGGCCACAGCGACGATGATCTTGGCGACGTGGGTGGGAGCGAGTACGACGGTAGTGACGATAACGAGAACTACGTGGAAGGTGGGGGCGAGGGTCACGACCACGACCAGGAAAAATCGAGGAAAAGAGCAGGAAGGAAATCTACAACGAAGGTGACCGCGTGTGCAAAATGGAGGACGAATGCAAAGACGAGGGCAAGGGCGACTACGAAAGCCACTGCGAGGGCGAGGACGATGGCAAGGGCGTGGGCGGTGGGTACAGAGACGTCGAAGGTAAAAGCGAGTTCGAGGGCAACAGCGAGGGCGGGATTGAGGACGACGGGAAGAGCGAGGACGAAAGCGACAGCGAGGGCGAGACCTAGGACGACCTGATTGATTGATTGAATGTTAATGATTCCGGGCCGCGTCAACTACTGAGGGCATTAGTCCCGTAAGTATAGTGCGTGTGGATGGCGAGATCAGGCGCCGACCTACCGTGGACTAGCGGTGTTTCCCCTAATTAGGTATCTCCCACCAGGGCCACCGCCCCAGCCGGGACAGGCTCTAAGCTCTTGAGCGGACTCCCGGCGTGTTTGGTAGTGTAGGGCATGCTAGTGTAAGTGTAAGGGGTGAGGATAGGACAAGGAAGGCAAGATCGCGCGCAGTCCGTGGCCCGTTTGTTAGAGTACTGCTCCGGCATTCGCCTGGTGTTTATCGAAGAAACCACGGAAAATACCGATCAGAGCAGCCGGCCGTCAAAATTCTCCTTGAGACAGCGACTGAATTCGACGTAGCTGACAAACTCGCGTCGAAAATCCTGTCGTCATCGGGACTCGAACCTAGGACCTCCCGGTCAGAGGGACTGCAGTGACATCAGTTGATGCACTGAGCCATCTCTCCCGGTCAGTGAGCTGTAGGGAGTCTGAGTATTGTTTTATTGGAACTACCGTCAAACGGGGCGAGAGTGTGACAGATGGGTGAGAATATACCAGGCTCCATTTTTTTGTATATACGCATCCTATTCTCAGGTACCGCAGCCTTACTGTTTCTTACTTGCACAAATAGCTAGCACTGTGATTCTGTCAAGTCTTGCTGTAGAACGACGATTTATTTTCGCGCCTAGTTCCTTGCTGAATGTCTTTGCATAATTAATGTGGGATTGCTTTATCGAGTATTGTTGATATTGTTTTGTTTACTGGGCTTTAGTGGATGCTGATTGTGTCCAGGTAAGTTAATATTTCAGTAAGTATGTATTAGAAGAAACAGAAAGCAGCGTTTGTTTTTCTTACTGTTTGCGTGAGTAATCATGCAAAGATCACAACGAAAACACTTCATGGGGTGAGATTGTGCCATCGTTTGTGATATACTATTTCTAGCCATAGTTTATGTTTACATCTGAAAACGTGGTGAAATTGCATATACAGTACAAGTAAAGTGGAATAGAAACGTAAATGTGATCAAGTCTTCAGGTAAATGCACAACTGCCGAGGACGTAAAATGTAGAATCCTTGTGTGCACTTAATGACCTGGAAAATGACCGGTCACATAGGACCAGTGTAAAATATATTGATGACACAACTGCATTTCTTCAAGCTGGGGTTGGTGATCGCATTATTGTTGAGAACAGTGGTCGCTTTTCCCCAGGCAAAATGCTCTCAAATTTTGAGGCAAAAGGTGGGGCCAACGTTGCGGCAATGCAAACAATCAGAAAACATTAGTTGTCTAAGTAATTTTGAATTCCAGAAACCAGGTGAAGAGAAAGATTCCTCCACTTAAAATAAACATAGTAAACGAATGTGATCTCCCGGGCATGAAATGCAGTTTGATAATTATTTCTCTTCCTAGAGTTTGGTGCATGCCATACAAAACAAAGAAATTTATGCTGCTGGAACAATAAGAATAAATCGACTTTCAAATCCATTGCTAATTCCTGAAAAAATGATCAGGAAAAATCCAAGAGGTTTTAATGAAAAAATCTGTAGCATCGACAACGATGTAAACTGTTCTAAAAATGAACTGACAACAAAGGAGTTGTACTCGCATCAAATTATGTAGTAATAGGTGAGGAAGACAAAGTTCTGAAATGGACAAGAAGAATGAGAAATAAATTGAAATATCCGACCAGAGATTGTCAAAAGATATAATCATGTTATGGATGGAGTAGATCAGTATGGATCAGTTAGTTGGACTGTAGGACAATAGAATATTTATTCCTTCTGGGAAGTGCACTCTCAGAATGATTTTTCATTCGCTTGATTTTGCAATAGTAAATTCGTGATTGGAATACAGAGAAGATTGCGAGAGACAGGGAATAAGTCAATAAAAAACAAAGGATCTTCAATTCAGACCAAGAGCATTAGAGTGTTTGTTGAAAGTTGGAAATCAGTTAGCATTACCCAGAAGAGGAAGACCTCTAGGAAGTCCAGGAAATTCACCTCAGTCACAAAAAAGAATCGCTTTTGAGAAAAAGCCGCTTCATAAATTTCGGAAGGACAATCTACAACACTTGTCTCAACACGATCTAAAAAAAGAGCCGACACGATACAAAAAAGATGGATGTAAACAAAAGTCGCACGTCTACTGCACCAAATGCCAAGACCATTTGTGTATAAAGAGATAAAGAAATGTTCTTTTGTATTTCATAACTATTAAGGAACGTTTCTCATTATTATCTCAATTTTTGTGGATCATGTTTTTGAATGTGACTAGTAAAATACTTGTTTGGTTCTTTTCTTCCGTTACCACGGTTCTCAATGTAACGCTTGAGACCCAATGCTGTAACGCTTGTGTTCCCAATGATGTAACACTTGTGTTCAATGCAACGCTTGAGACCCAATGTACAGTACACTGTACATACCGTATTTTCTGTGTTTTTAACACAATTACTTCAAATTTGGTGAACATATTTTTAAAAACACTAGAATTTAGGAGTATAAGAATCTAAGAAGAGTAAGTATTGTAACTCTGCGCCGAAAAACGGCGAATTTTCGGCACAAAAACTCTTACTGCTGGACTCTGGTAACGAAAAAGGGGATAAGTTCAGTTTCTAAATCTAGAAAAACTTCTCCTAGCCCTTTCACTGCTACGCGTTAGGAACGCCGGCCGCTGCGCTGTGCTGAGCCATCCGGCGGCCGCCGCACGCCGTGTGCTGAATACTTTTTTGTATGGTCTTCTCTTGCGCGCGCTCTTAGTTATCAAAATAACGTACACTTTCCTTCCTTCTTTTAGATCCGGGATTTGGACCAGCACCTGATCGTACCAAAAAACAATGCCAAACGTCTAATTTATAAATCGAAAATCAAGACACGTACTATACACCAGGAAAGCAAAATCACAAGTGAGAAGCAGTCCCCGGAAATGTTTTGAAGTAAACACGGAGGGTGGATAGACAAAACGGTTTTCTATTCTGGTAGTGCAATAATCTTTTGACCTGCGCGTTCTTGGCCGGAAACGCACGCGGGCCCCAGGACGGCCCGCGGTGCAAGCAGCCCATGCCTTCCACAACACGTGAAAAATCTCGCAACAGAAGGGTTGAAAACGCTATTTAGTAGGCATCAAAATAAACTTCAAAGTGTCCAGAAAAGTACCCATGTCGTGGCAATAGCCTAATTGCGAACGCGACCGAACAACGGACATGAGAACCCGAAAGAGCAGCGCGACGCACCGGTGCGTCGATAGCAGTGATGGCACGGCGACCTCTGACGCACCGGTGAGTCGTTAGCACAATGGGTACGGCAATGCTTGACGCACCGGTGCGTCGTTAGCAGTGAAAGGGCTAGCATGTGCAGAATCTATGAGTTGTGCGTCCTTCGTACCGAAAAATCGACTGGCGGCAAAACGTCCGTCCTGTCTGTCCGTCTATGCCAGACCTGCACAACGCCTGCTCCCACGGGCATTCTGCACTTGGGAGCCGATCGTCTGCCCGTGGCAGCGCCGAAAGTGCAAGTAGTGGGGAGTAGGAAACTTTGCGGGGAGGGGAGAAGTCTGACGTATCACGACGCGGCGCGTAGATTGAATGCCTGGGCGTCTAATAATGATCCATGCTTCAAAATTAATTGCCCATTTGTTTAAATGGATTATGTCTAGTATTTCAAGTTACCAGGGTCATAATTCACTGTTTACGTTTCTGTGCACTACTGTACCTTTGTATCCACCAATGTATGTATTTTCATTTTCTAATTTTTTTTTAAAGAAAAATAACATGCTCATTGTGGCTCTTACGCATTATTTTAAAGCAATAGCTTTAAAATATATGCTTATATACAAGAAAAAAATTATTATTTAATTCTAACACAAAATTGCAATTTAATAATTGATTGTTCACGAGGAATGTTATAATCTCCAAATTGTAGAAAATTGAACAAAATCATGAGGGCAATCTCTCACATCAAGATTGACATAAAAATAGAATATGTGGCAATTCCAAGAAGGGTAATATTTAATAGCACATTGGGGACCATTTTCCCCCATAATGAAACTGAACAAAACAGATCAACGAGCAAAATCCTGTGACGATATGTTACGGACAATCGTAAGATAATCAAGGGTATTGGTTAAATAGAATGCAAAGGGCTTTATATTTTTATACGATCTCGTAAACGACTCTACACTCTTGTCAGAAATTAGCACAGAAAATAATCATGATTTTTTAAGAACAATATGTTTTGCTTTGAGAGAACCATCTTATTCAATTAAACATAGTTAATAAAAAATAGTTTATTGCTGTCATCAAACAAAAACAATTCAGTATCAAAATTTTGTGTTTAGCACAACACTAAATTTGTGATTACATCGTAGCAAAGCGAATTACATTATAAGCCCTAGAAGCAATTATAATACTTGGTGACGAAATCTAATATGTATAATTCGTTGTAGTTTCATATTTCGCTCTGTCATATACCGAGAACAAACATTTGCAATATAATACAAAAGACAATATTACTTGAACTGTATATGACCGGTCATGTTCTTACCGATTGCTCTTTAAATTTACGCGCAATCTTTCGAATTGCGCATTCTGATTGGTGGTCCCCACTCCTAGATTTTATCTCATCCCCACCCTTCATCGATTTTCTCATTTGCACCCGAGTTGCCCGCACGCAGCTCCTGAGGTCAGTGAAAGTGCAAAATGCTGTGCAGGTCTGGTCTATGCACAACGCTAGCACATTAACCGCTCAGCCGAATTCCTCCAAAATTTATGAGCTCCAATCGTTCTGGCTAATGTCGCGACTCTCGGAATTTGATATTTTAATTTTGGAGAGTTTTACCTGAAGCCTCTCGGACATTTTCAAAATTTTTAAAAAACGTGTGGATATTTTGTGATTAAATTTTGTTGTTTGATAGCGCAAAGAACTTTAAGATGGTGTAGCTTTGAAATCCCTGAATTTTCGAAAATTCACCCCAGAAATTTAAAGCTACGAAATTGAAAGAAGAGATTTTTACCTCAAACACTGTTGTATAGAATTAGCTCTTTAAAAAAAGTCTTGTATATTTTTTTGAAAAAAGTAGTTTTTGCGTAATTTGCGCTTTAGATTTACGCAATTTTTTCTCAAAAACCGCTCGAAATTTTCTCCACTTACTTAATAAGGGACGATAAAAATTTGGTGCCAGTCTCATTTTCGGATATTGCTCGGATTTTCGAAAATTGCAAAAACAAATTCAAACTACAAAATAGAAGATACAAATTTTTACTTCAGGCAAAGTCTCTTGTACAAAATTAGCTCTTTATAAAAGGTCAAGTACAAGTGTTTGTAAAAGTTAGTAGTTTTCGCGTAATTTCTGTTTGAAATTAATTAAACAAATATGGACCCCGTCATACATAACGATAACATTGTAATATTGCGGGAAAATATGTGTTGTTGCAGAACCACTATTTTCTATGAAAATACAAAACATCTAAATACGTATTCTGATGACTAAAATGATAAATTATAGTAGTACGCAAATAATAAAACATAACCTAATAAAACATGTTTCAAAACTGTTGTTCATATTATTTATCAAGTTATTCATGTGAAAAATATTGCTGTTATGGTTATTATGTGTGCTCCGTATATTGTAAAAAAGAAGACAAGGGGGTCGATGAAGCAAAAGGTTGAAAATCACGGATGTACGAGGGTTGGGGCATAAGTCATGACAACTATTTTTCTCTTGTAGGTATGTGAACGGATCACAAACGTATGTGTCGTTTGGAAGTTCTACAGAAACAGTGTGTATTCAGAACAACAGATGGCTCTGTGATAGCTGGTAGTAGCACAGCGATGGCTGTGAAATCTATCAGTCAGTGTCGTGCGAGATAGAAGTAATCCGTGTTGAGCACCGTTCTTACATCAAAATAGCCGTTCTCCAAGGGAGAAATGCGATGGAATGTCACAGTGAATTAGTGGAATCCCTTGGGAATAATGCCCTACCATACTGTAAAGTAGCACGGTGGGTAGGAAAGTTTCAGCAAGGACGTTTGTCAAACAGTGATAAGCAACCTTCGGGACGACGTGTCAGTGTGCGGACCGACGTTTCACGTGCCGTCATCGAGCAGCTCCTGAATGAAGACACGATGGACGCTTCTGGAGTTCGAGAGGGCAAGTGGCATCGGGAAACGCGTCGTCCACAGGATATTGCGTAATGAGCTGCACCTACGCCTGATCGCATCGCGGTGGGAAACCGCATGCACCGACGGAAGTTCAAAGGTGAGGGCGCTATGCACTATGCTCCGACCCACCTTGCACGCTCGAAACAGGACGGCGATCAATTCTTGTCACGAATAATCGCCATCGATGAATTTTGGGCCAAAGCATACGAACCAGAACTGAAAAGTCGGTCCGCGGAGTGGTGACATGCTGGATCACCAAGGTGGCAGAAGTTCGTATGATCCTTCCCCGGTCAAATTGATGGTGGTCGTCACGTAGGACGTCACGTGTGCTATTATTTTGCCACTTCGTTCCTCATGGCTGAACAGTGACCGCACAGTACTACAGGGACTTCCTGGTGCGACAGGTACGACGTGGCGTTCGGGAGAAACGTCCGGATCTTGTGGACACAGAGCAATAATCCTGCTCGAGAATGCAACCACTACGTGGTAGGCGATTTGCAACACGAGAGGACATTGGTAATGCTGTGTGCCAACAGTTGACCGGATTCATACATGGTGCGGCAAATGCTGAGATCATGGTATTCAGCGCCTCCCACATCGTTGGCAGCGTGTGGTGACAGTAGCAGGACACTGAGGTCTTTAGGCCCAGGTTGTCATGTCAACTTTATGTCTATTGTGTTGTCATTCTTTTGCACCGTGAAGGCCATATTCCCCTGTATACTAATAATTAGTGTGTTACGACATTTAAGTGCTATTCATTGTATACACATGTAGTTAATTACCTTGTCCTTTAGTCTGCATGTATCACATTTTCTAACCGGACTGGTATCTTCAAGAAAAAATACATATCCGTTGTAACCGAGTGGAATCTGTGATAAAATTTTTTTATATTCATATTTAATACTTATATGTGAACAGTTCATTAATAACGTCTAAAATACATTAAAGTAGTAATTTATTTTGCGGAGATTTGTATAAAAATACAAATTTTTATCTAAACACAAATAATTATCTAAATCTATTATTAAAAAAATGAGAAAATGTTGATAGTACCCATATTCAATTCCAATAGCATCGAGACTTATCGATAGTGAAACAATTGATGTTTAAGAAACACTAATGCGAGGGGTGGAGACTGCGTGCTGCCCGTGGCCGTCGCGTCGCGTCGCGTCGCGTCGCGTCGCGCCGGCGTCGGCGTCGGCGAAAGTCGCTAACGAGGAGCTGATAGGGCTCCCCGGCCGGAAGCCCCCGGCCTCGCCTCGCCTCGCCTCGCCTCCCCAGGGCCTCGCGCACCCACCACAGAGTGCACGCGGGCGACGCTTTTCATTTAAACTATTGACTTGCTTTCCGGCAAAGACGTTATATGCGTAACTAGTAGGGATCCTAGTAGTATTTATAGAATATACTAGTAGGGGTGCTAGTAGTATTTGCAGTATAACTAGTAGTAGCTATCTTTATTTTATCTATTATTTTATATTTTATCTATTATTTATTATTAACATCTATTTTTATTTAACATTCGCTTTTCCGATGTTTTGTTTCTGAATGAAAAATTTCCATAATCACAATACTGTAAAAGCTAAAATATGGAATAACTAGTTGAATGTGGCGTCGCCGAGGCTGTATCTGCTTTAAAAACTATACTCTTGTGTTATTTCTTTCATACTTCATTTCTTTCATGCGTAGCTTTGTTCAAATATATTCTTCGAGTATCTGGCACTGGACTTATCAATGAATCGTAGTAGCTGTTAATGTTATACTCCCGTTCAAAAATTCAACACTCAACAGCCTTGTTTATTAACTCCAAACGGGATGTGAACTGGTAATACTGCATTTTCAATGATATAATCGCTCTAAATAAAGGTATATGCATGATGCGACAGCACAGCTATATTTTTTACGTTTTAACATAAATGATCACCTGTAGCTGTTGTTCTGCGTTATTCTCTAATGCTAATATAGATCATTCTCAATTGGTTCGGAAAATTTTGACGCAAAAACTTCTACAACTACATTTGATTCCCCTAAGTTAATTAACACTTCCATGTTTTTGGCCCCTATTTTAAGATTTTAAAACTCCGCAAACTCAGTCTGATTTTTGTTCTGAAGGCGAAAACATAAGCATTAAATGGTTAATATTTTGTATGTTTATGTGTTTAAGTTGTAAGGCACATTAAATTGAAAATCGATTTTTGCACTCTTAAGAAATGAATTGTTTAGTATTTACAGTTCTTGTTTTCTTCATATCCACTTCACGTTCTTCAAATTTAATGTTCCAAGGCAAGTTGCAAATTCTTTGTACAAAATACGCATGAAACACTTCCAACTGAAATACTTCAGAATTTTGAGCACATTCTGCCGGGCGATATTCATTTAATTTTTATTCGTTTGTCAAAAAATCAGTTTTGTCATCCTCATGGAAGAAAATTATGGAGTCGCGGACTGAAAATAACCAAGGAATAATGGGATTTAATCAACGCCACCATCATAGATCTATTTAGGTGGCGTTGGTTTAATTCCCTTCATACGAAGATCGTAGATCCAAAACAAGAAAAAAACGTTTTTGACAATTTCTTGGAATCTAATGGGCGGATCGAAAAACAAATTATCAGTTCCCCAACAGGGGACCGGAGACGCGTTCAATGACACCTCACATGTCTCGATTGGTGCACGGGAAGTGGTCTACCCGTGAGACACGGAAATCCCCAAACACGACGGTATAGGAGTTTACTCAAATACTATATAGGTATAACTGATGATATCACTGATATTCATGTGTTGGAACGAAAGGAACGCTGTTTGTACCACCTTCATCGACCAAACTCTCCCCGAGATGAACTCCATGCTCTTGAATTTCCTCTTTCTTCACATTCATTTCGTACATTGAGATGTGGTCAACAAATACGCTGTGGGCATAGGTTCTGCCCCTTCTCGTACACTTATTCGGCGAGTTGACAAACACGAATACCCTTAAATTAAACTTTAATGTACACTAATTTAAGGTTAGAGGTTACTAGTTCAGTCCAAAAACATCGATGTTGGAAAACTCGATGGTTTTTAGTTGATGTATTTTGAACATCGATGTTTTAATTTTGAACATCGATGTTCGTTAACATCGATGTCACATCACTAGTAACTGGTAGACAAACAGAGCCATTGGCGTTTGAATAGTGTTGACGATTGAAGCTGATTCCGGCATAATGAAATGCAAACGCCAAAAACACTTTCGTACGGGATGTGTAAGTTATTTTCGGTACGAATTCATGTTAACTTGGAATTGTATGCTCCTGGGATCATTCGAAATACGCGAAGAAGCAGGGATGTTCATTCATCTCGCTTCAGTGTTGTGTTTACCCTTTTGCAGTGCCGTATTGTTTCTATGGCCACGACTTCCTCGAGGTACGCGTACGCCAAAGTAACATTTCGCTATCAATAAAGAATGGAGGCGATAAGACGTTTCCACGCACGAGTCCTGAAAAAGACATTTATTGCGAATTATAGCTAATTTTTTCGATACATTGAACGGAAATGGTTGCTTGGCAGCTAGACTGACATAAAATTCCTGAAAAATCCTACACTGCTGTTTGTAAAAATTGCAACATCTAAAAGGAATGGTCACATTTACAAAAATCGGTGGATGCGTAAAATAGTGTATCCATAATAAGTTATTAAATTTGCATGGAGATGGCGTGCACGTTGCCCTAGCAGCGGCCTCTTTTGTGTGACAGTTCAGGTCAGTGTTACGCCACACCTAGCCGGTATACAGCCGTCAAATAACATGGAAACTTGCAAGCAAGTGCTGGTATGCCTTGTAAACGCCAAAGGGCGCAATATCAGCGTCTGAGTGAGTTCGAACGGGGCAGAATGATCGGTCTGCAAAAAGAGGGTTTGTCATACCGTGACATTGCGGCGGTTATCTCGCGCTTCTACGACAGCGATGCGTGTGCAGAGCCAGTGGATAGAGGAGGGTCGTACACAGCGACGAAAGGGTGCAGAAACACACAATGTGTCCACAGCGCGAGATAACTACCATCTTTTCCGCATGGTCGTAACCGACAGGCCGTATCCATGCCGCGTCGTCCACAGTGTTGGCTTGACTTTGGAGCACTGCAACGGGTGTGGTGATGTCTGTGTCAACGGTTCGACGCAATCTGCTGAGGACTGGACTGGTGACACACATACCACTTTGTCGCATTCTTTTGTCCAGAAACCATCAATGCCTCAGATAGCAATGGGCACGTGAACGTGTTCACTGATGTGGTGAATGGCTAAATATACGGGTTTTCGTTCAAATCCCGCTTCAATTCGTGGTACAGTGATGGCCGCATACGTGTTCGACACTACTACGGTGATCGCAATCTGCCAGCCCGCATTGTTCCGCGCAATAGCGGACAAACGCCAAATGTGATAGTTGGGCAATACCTTCTATTACTATAGGCAAGGCCATCTAAAATAGTATATTAGAAGGTTTGAGCCAATGTAAATGTCACGTGAACTGACGTCACAATCGGTGGCTGAACATTTTCGTTTTTGCATATGCCCTTGTCAACGAGCTAGAATATTCTAGCTAATTGGCCCTTGTAGAATAAGTTTAGACGCGAACGGATGTTTTAATAATTCAGTGTTAATTGTGTGCATGGTTTCCTGCATAAAAAGAATTCCTTCAATTTTCTTGAAGTAAGCAAGGGATTTCTACTTCTAGTATTGAGTTATTTAGGTATGTGGTGCAATTATCAAATATTTTATGTAACATGTGTTATAATATGTTTTGTTGCTTGCTCTTGGATGTGCGGTTATACTATAATACCCTGAATTTTTTTCTGTTAATACTTGCAAAATATCCTTAAAGGACGGTATTTTGAATATTAGACAGGAGTGATATATGACAAAATGTCAAGGAAGTGAAGTGTGCCATGCTATTGATCGAATTATAATGGATCGACGGAACGCGTTTCAACTTTGAAATTTCCAAACAATCCTGCTCTGTGACAGAAGGGGGTTAAAACATAAATAGAAAAGAATTTGACTCCTCAAACAACGTGTTTGTATGTGAAACTTTGACTCAAAATGTATTCTCTACAAGAACAAGGCAGTAAGATGAGATGGTCGAGATATTTACTAATGGAACGTATCCGACTATAGTGAAAGATGCATACCTTTCTATCTTAGTAAACAGCCCCACTACTTGACGAAGACTCACCAAGTGTTTCGGATATAGTTATCAAAAAATTCTGAAATTAAGTTCCTGAAGTATGAAAATCAGAGAACTTCACTGAAGGGTTTTGTGTGAGAGACAGACATCCGATTAACGAAAAACACAGTTTGGAGTTACGGACAAATGATGCTCCCATTCACAGAACGTAGTACTTTGTGTATGTTAAACATTTTATTAAATAATCACTGTTCATTAGGAATGTTCAATGATAAGTACTCGTATAATGGTTTCAAGAATGTAAGATGAAAGGTCACAAAATTGTTTGCAAAATAGGAAGACATTAAAGTCAATTTAAAGCGTCCAAAACAATTCTCATGCTTACTGAAACATTACATGAGTACTATTACATGAGTACTTCCTGAAAAAAATATTGCTTTCCATACTTCCTCTTCTTAGTAAAACTAGTGATGCTACAGAAAGGCACAGACTTTCCCGTATTAGTTTTCTATTTCCTTGGGTCTGGGCTAGCTATTCGGAATTGCCAGCTGCAATCTATCGCCGCTCAAAGTACATTGTAATTTTCCCGTATACGTAAGTATATACAGAGTAATATACGAAGTATAGGGTACGTTATGTAATTATGCGGAAAATCGATTTCGAGATTTTAACGGAAATACACGTTTTGGGGACCCCTAACACGGAAAAAGTTTTATTTCAAAACGTCCTTCCGTCCGTCCGTCTGTCCGTCCATCCGTCTGTCCATCCATTCGTCTATCCGTCCGTCTGTCCGTTCGTTTGTCATTACGAGTTAGTACGCAAACGTCTAGTTTTTCATTTGTTGCTAATCTGGCGCTTTATAAAATTTTATTATTATTTATTTTGTTTGTTTTATTTTTAAACTTTATTAATCTTTCAACTAATTATATTTAAAATGTTGAAAAGGGATTCTGGAACTCAAGAAAACGTGCACAGATGATCTTCTCCCCTATATGTCATATACTTCACAAATAAAATAATAAAATAAAATTTGTTACCTTTTTAAATGCCCTGAACAGACATCCTGTTTTGGTCTGGACTCTGAACTGATCGTCTATAATCGCAAGATACCTACAATTCAGAAAAATATAATTTATGAAATTATTCTACTTCTTTTATTTTTTATATTTATTTTTTGGTTTTGTAATTAGTATGCAAATTATTAGTTTCTTCCATACAGAAGAGCTGATGATTTTGTCAAACATAATCTCGGGACAAAATCTCCAACGTCATAATTGGAAGAAAACAATCCATTCTCTCCCGCACCCAACTTTGTCTTCGCAGTAGAGGATAATATTCCGAATCATCGCTGGAATCATCTTCAAATATCATAATTTGCAATCGTCGAGCCATAACAACACGTCAGAGGTACACGCACATTGAAAACTGAACTTACTCCGTAATTTACCCGATAGATTTTCGCGTTGTAAATTTACTCACGAATTTACTCTCGTGTAAGCGATTTACACTCGAGTGAAGTGTTGGTGAAACGCTGCAAGAAGTTACTCTCGAGTAAACATGTTTTCCTCCAGGGTAAACTCTTACTCCTTATTTGGTGAAACTGGCCCTTAAGATGACATCTTAAACTGTAGCTGTTACACATTACACAACCAATCACGACCTTGCCCAAATGAGACCTAAAGATCGCAGCAGTTAAATGCGAGAATTTTGAGAACTAGCCTCACATTAGCTTCAATTTTAGACTGGGAGAGAACACACCTATATATCTAAAACAGTGCGAACTACTCACTGTTTCCACCGCTGTGTTGTCAAAACTATGTGAATTCCACAACTGCATAAAAATATAATTCAAACGTTTTGTAAACTTATATTGGAAAAAGAAGTATGATACCATATAAGTCTACACCATCAATTCACAACAATGACACGTAATTCACAGAAATTCACAACAGCGAAACGGGATTCAATTGTTGCGTTCCTGCATTGTCGATATGAGCAAGCAATTTTTACTTCCAATATTTGAAAAGAAATAATTTCTTCAAAGATTAATGTGTAAATGTATAACAAAAGGTCGAATGTAAAAACGAACAAAGAAATAATATACAATATTGCAAATTCTAATTTGCGACGCATCCAGCCGTCCGAAGCGCAGTAAATTTACAGCGAGCTATTATGTTTGTCACAAAACTATAGAAAAATTACTCAAATTTGAAAAAATTAAGTACGACCTTATTTGAAGATGTAGTTTTGATAAATACATTTAATTGAAACAAAATTGTATTTTTAAAATTGTAGTTGTAAGAAAACGACGAAAACGAAGCGCAGTCAATTCGTTATGTTTGGGCTATTATGTTTGTTAGGAAATTATAGAAAACGACTCATATTTTCAAAAAATTCAACATGACCTTATTTGAAGATCTGTTTTTTATGTTTGATATTTCAGTAAGAAAAACAATCGTATCTTCACAATTGTAGAAAGACGCTGAATTTGTTTTAACTTTTTAAACTTTTTGCAAAATCAGGCATTTCAACGAACATTAAACCTGCACCATTCTGTTATGCTTCCTTTATGCTATCTCAGGTCCCAATTTAATCAAAAAACGTTGGCCTGTTTTTTTAAGAAAATGTGGTGGACAGAAAATAAAAAATTATCTATGTTTGACACAATTTTTCGAAGCAAATTGTTATATTTTTGTAAAATTGAACAGAATCTTATTTGAAGACGCATTTTTTATGAACATATTTCATTAAGAACAAACATTGTATCTTCATAATAGTAGTAGGAAGATGTCGAAAAAATTTTGATTTTTCAGCCAACATAAGACCCACGCCATTCTCTTAAATTATCTTTACACTATCCAACAACAAAATTTAGTCAACATTTTTGGCGCCATTTTTTTGAAAATTTTGAAAATGTCTCAGGGGCCCTCCTATAAAGTACCCTCCAAAACTAAAATATCGGGGTCAAATTCAAGGGGCCGCGAGATTATTCAGATCGACCGGAGAGTATCCATTTAGGAGAAAATCGGCTGAATAGTTTAGTCGTTCACAGTCGTAGTGTTGTTCACAGACGGACGAACGTTTTGCTTTCAATTGGTTTTTCGGTATCAAGGACCCACAAAATAGGGATTCTGGCTGCACCACGTGTTAGAAGATTTTTTTCTTAATTTAGCAACTGGATTTATCCACTTTTGCGTTTCCTGGGTCCTGTAATAAGAGCTTTTCTGCCGAAAATCCGCCGTTTTTTCGAGCAGCATTACATATTGGTAATTTATATTAATGTCCAATACTTAAGTCTGGTACTGATATAAAAATTAAAAATTATAGACCTATTTCAATAAATTCCTCTTCTGCTAAAGTATTTGAACAAATAATGTATGTTAAAATTTTTAACCATGTTAAATGTTACTTATCTGATTACCAACATGGTTTTATTACTGATCCACTACCACAAATCTTGTAAATTTTGTTCAGTATGTTTCAAGCAGTTTAGATCATAGAATTCAGGTTGATACAATTTACACAGATTTTTCTAAAATTTTTGACATTAATCTCGAAAACTTTCATCTAAATTTTTTTTCTGATTTTCAAAACAAATATTAAACTTAATGAATTCGTATTTAATAAATAGAGAGCAATATTTTAAATTTCAACTACACAAATCTTACGTTTATAAAACTGATTCTGGAGTGCCTCAAGGTTCGAATCTTGGACCTCTATTATTTCTAATTTATATTAATGATTTGCGTAATGTAATTCAAAATTCAAAATGTTTACTTTAGCTGATGATTTGAAGATTTACAAATCAATTGAAAATGAAAATGATTCAAACTAATTGCATGCTGATATTAATAACGTCTACAGATGGAACGTAGAGAATGACTTGTACTTTAATATTAAAAATGTTGTTTCATTACTTATACACGAAATAAAGCATATCTAGGAACAAATTACTGAATGAATAATGAATCATTAGAACGTGTATATTTTGTAAAAGACGTAGGTGTTACTATTCAACATCATCTGACTTAACATAAACACATATTTAATATAACTAATGATGCATTAAAAATCTTGGCTTTATTATTCGAAATTCCAAGAATTTCAATAACACCTCAAGTATTCCTCTTTAATTGGCTTGTGCGCGCCAGATTGGAATACGCTTCAGTTATTTGGTCTCCTTATTGCATATCACTAAGTTACCAAATTGAAAAAATTCAAAAACGATTCTCGAGATATTTATATTACAAAAAGTTCAATCAATCTGCTTATGAAATTTCTTATACTATTTTAGTTAAAGAATTCAATCTAACTACTCTTGCCAATAGAAGAGTCTTTGCTGAACAATTGTTTTTATTTAAAATAGTAATGGCCTATCAGATAACAATGAATTGTTGTCATAATTGTCATTTAATGCACGAGTATCAAATTTAAGAGGAAGAGAATTATTATATTTCAATAAACCAAATACAACATCGCACAAATATTCACCACTCTTGAGAATGTCTTCAAAATTCAATGAATTGAGTAGAGTGTGGGATTTAGACGTTAGTTTTTCTTTTTTAAAATATAAACAGAATTTAAATAAAATATTGAATGATCACTGAAAGTGGATTTATTGTGTTAAGTATTGCTCGCTATTCTGTCCCGATTATTTTGAAGATGCGTTTTCCATTTTTGTAATATTGTCATTTTTAATACTCATTTTTGTTCCTTTTTTGTAATGACTGTTTTGCAGATATGTTTCCACTTTTGTTCTTCTGGTGTGTTATGTTTTATCAACTTTTGCAAAAATATGTATTCTTGTAATTGGACCTCTGTAATTTTGTTTTATTTCATTTGAAACTGTTTTTTATTATTTTGTATGTTTTGTATATTTTCCTAGTAATGCCTACTGTAATTGGGGCTTTGCCCTGTTGTGGTTAATTAAATAAATAAATAAAAAATTTTCCCTACTATACGTACGTACGTATAGTAGGGAAAGTAATTTATTGCAAAGTAAAAATTACAAAAATTAAATTGTTTTTGACTTCTCTCACGTCGTTAATATTTACATTCGCGGCTGTATGTTCACATTATTACATTTATGAATACATGTACTTTAAATAATGTCACATAAAGTTTCTCGAAAACTCAGCCGTTTTCCATGAAAGTTTCGCATTTTCAGAAACGCTCAAACACCATTTTCTCATAAATGGCTCCAAATTTTTCGAACGGATAGTGCAAATTGCACTCTTTTATATGAAGTGAAGTTCATTTTGGGGTATATTTTTCTTTTTTCAAGAATTAAACAAATGTAATTATTTTGAAAGAACTCTCACACCTGTAATATGCACATTACCAGCAATTGGCAAATAGTATTGTATTTGTGAGGTAAGAGTGGGGAAAGCATGGCGCCCTGTGGGACGCCCGCTTGGATGGAGTAGTTGGGAGATTTTTTATTACTGGTATTTGACCTAAAGAATCTGTTGGGGAGGTAACTTTGAAGGACAGAGTGGATGTGGTGAAGAATGTAGGGACCGATTTTCATTAAAAGGATTGTGTGGGAGACAGTATAGTAGGCTTGGGATAAATGAGTGAGACTAGCGGGAATTTCTTTGCAATCTTTGACAGGAATGGCCATGGATAGCGCTAGGTTGAGGGTTTGGAGGGACGTAGAGTGTCCCTCGCGGAATCCCAATTGGGGTTGGTGAAGAATGGGATCGGTGATGGGTTAAACGTAGGGGATTAATTTCTTTAAAAAGTTTACTGATAGGTAGAAGGCTGATGGGTCTATGATTGGAAGGATTCAGATGGTCTATGCCGGGTTTGGGAATCATGGACATAAGGGCGATTTTCCAGATAGTGGGGAAATAGAATAACTTAAAACAGGAGTTGAGGATGAGGATAAGAAGGACAATGGCATTCTTGGGGGAGTTGCAGAGTTGACTAGCAAAAACTCTGACCTGGGATGTTCAGAGCAGTCAGTCACAGTCAACAGTTGTAAAATTTCTGTATCGTTGGTAGTCCATGTTGCTTGCTGGCGTGGTGGTAAGGCTGGGGTTTTCAGGTAGGTAAGAATTATGTGGGCGGGATCGGGATGTCACGGGGAAGAAAGCAGTCGGCCAGGCTTTGGACAATGGAGGCGATGACATGGGAAAGGTCTGCCAGCTCTCACGCGCAACCAATCTTTATAAATGTGGTCTTTAAAGACAGAGAACTTCATGCAGGTGTGACGAATTGCACTTTGACTTTAAAAATATGAAGGATTTGTTTAAAAACGCATCTAAATACTCGTGTAAAATGCAACCCGCAACGCACGTCAGGATTTTTTAAAAATCTTTATCTTTAAATAACTTATAAACGAAGTCTTCTAGGGCCTTAAAAACTAAACTTTGAGTTCAAAGGCCTCAAAGAAACGTTCCTCTCACCGTAATCTATCGGATGAGATCTTTTTGATCATTCTATTACATTTTTGTTGGTTCGACGCTTCTCGATTCTTCTCCGCCTATTCAGAGCCTGTAGAATCTGCAACTGTATGTGAAATTACTAAGTATATGATTTTCTACGCGATTGAATTACACGGGTTTACCTCTTTGCTCGATAATAAAGTTAAATAACAATAGTTTGTATTGACAAGGGTGTATTATATTGTTATCAAAGTGATATATACGAGTAGAACAAGTGACGGAGGATAGGAGGGTTTTGAAGAAAAATTATACATTACAGGCTTAATAAGGAAATTGAAAAATTAAGGTGCCTTAACACTTGCAGAGGGACGATCTATTGCCCCACTCGCCCCCTTGTCAATTCGCCCCCCCCCTCCTGCACGGAAGCATGCTCGAGCGTTGTGGCGCGGGAGGTGGTGACTTTCACCCCCCTTTTTTAAAAAATACGCACTGTAGATTTATTCTGATTTATTTTTTAATAAAAGTATTTGAAGTAAACGTTTTTAACAATTATATTGATTCGTGGTGTCACATTAAGAAAGAATCGATAATGTAATGTAAACAAGACTCTTTCTCCGCCTTTCCTTAGTCATATTTTAAAAAATCCGTGGGACAAGGATATTATGAAGATGCTGCGGTCGGTGTAGGGAAGCCCCCGTGAGTTGCACTTTCACTTGTAACTAAGAGGAAGCAATAAGCGCATTGCTTCCCATCAGTTTGTGTTACAACCGGTACCACCACCGTCTCCGTAGCCGTCATTCGTTTATAAGTTTCTGTTTAGAGAAAATTATTGAATTGATAAGTAGTTGCGACATATCGACCTTTTTTAATTCATAGCACATACATTGTTCGTTGAAATAAATTAATAAATTATGCATGGCTTTAAATAAAAAACGCGTAGGTACCCACTTCTCAGTGGCGGATCCAGGGGGGCCATGGGGACGTGGCCCCCCTAAAAGGCCTAGAGTTTTAGTTGTGACCTTCCTTCATTTGACAAAATTGATTTAAATATTTATTTTGTATTTGAAATTATTTAAAAATAATGTTGTTTAGTGTCATAGATACACTACAAAAATAATATAATATAATAATTGTTTATTATTTAGCAAAAACCTTTGAAGGCCTCAACCAAAATGACGGGCAGTATCCGTCCCTGACACTTCCCTTCATGCACACACACACACAAGTGTTGTAGCGCCGGGCGGGCGGCCGTGGCGGGCAGCAGGTGGCGGAGAAGCACCGTACCTTGGGAGCGGCCGGCGCTCGCGTGGCGCTGGCGGGTGGCGCAGGGCGGGTGGGTGGCGGGGTGGTGGGGCGGGCGGCGTCTCGCGTCGGGCGGCGCTCGCTCGGCTCGGCTCGGCGGCGCTTCGCTCGCGTCGCGACGCGTCGGCGGCGGCGGCGGCGCAGCGACTGGCTCGTGCGGCCTCGCCTCGCCCTCGCCCCAGCTGCGCCCCGCCCCGCCCCGCCCCGCCCCGCCCCGCCCCGCCCCGCCCCGCCCCGCCCCGCGCCCCGCCACGGCCCGGGCGCCGCGCCGCCGCCGCCGGGATATCAATGGGGCGACTGCCTGTTGCGCCTCGCCCGCCGCCCACGCAACACACACGCCCACGCCCCGCCGCACGAGCCAATCTCCACTGCCGATGCCACATCGATGGTCGTGTAGCGAAAAAAAACCAGGTTGCTATAAAAACATCGATGTTCTAAACATCGAAACATCAATGGTTTAAACATAGATTATTTAAACAACGAAACATCGATGGTATAAACATCGGAACATCGATGTTTTAAACATCGAAACATCGATGGTTTAAACAAACGAAACATCGATGTTTTTTCAACAACGAAATGTCGATAGTTTAAACATCGAAACATCGATATTTTAAGCATCGATGTATTGAATCCAATGCTTTTTGAAAATCGATGTTTTGTACTCGATGTGTTTACGTTGTTTTCTTGTTTCTTTTTTGGATGAAGAATTTTCATAATCACAATTTTGTAAAAGTCAAAATATGAAATAATAACTGATTTTGCACTACTTTCATCTAGCACACTATCCCTCGCCCTGATGATCTTGTACTTCCTTCGTCTTTCATCATATTTTTTACATGGGGAGACGTTTTATAACTTTATTTTGAGTTAATGTTAATAATAAATGAATACGCGTAGCCACTGTCAAATTAAATTTTGTTGCGTACGAATTTAATTTTGAGATAAGCTTTAGAATATCGATGTTTAAAAACATCGATGGCGTTTGGTTGACGTTTTATTAACATGGATGTTTTAATTTTGAGCATCGATGTTGGCGACATTGATGTTTTCTTGTCGATGTCGCATCACTAATCCCTACGGACTAACATTCTCCTTCTCTACAACTGTTTATGCCAAAATAATCTACATTCGTCTCGATCACTGATTTTGTTATTTCAGAGATTCTATAAAATATTCTATCACAATAAACAAAAAATATGTATTCACTCAGCCTCAAAATAACGATTTTTTATTGTTTGCGGCGTACTTTTAGAAGTTTTGCGAATCTTTCTCTGAAGTTCTTGCTTTTCCTCTCACTCTAGTGTTCACACACTCAAAATAATTTAGAACAATCTCGAAACTTTCATTGGCGAATCCAGGGGGGCCATGAGACCATGACTTCTCCCAAAAGGCCTAGAGTTTTCGTTTACCATCCTTTATTTGGCAAAATTGATTAAAATTTTTATTTATGTTCGAATTGTGTTATTATTTAAACAATAATATTGTACAGTATCACATCTACAGTATATAAATAATATACAACATAATAACAAATATGTTACTTTACAAAAATCTACGATGGCCGAATCAAAACTGATCGGCTGGATTCGCCCCTGGACACCCTTCAATGGCTCTTGCACTCGAACTCTTATTAACTTTTATTTCCTTTGTTTATTACAGCTGAAGAACAGAGTTCACTGTAACCGAATTATTAGTATTTCTTTGTGGATCATAGAGGATGGTAGTGACTGTGGATCGAAACTACTGACTGCGGCTCGCAGTAACAGAAAGTTCACAATGCAGAGTCGTCTCTTTAACGCGTTGTTCGCGCTTAACGTAAAAGTTGTATGTTGTCAGAGATTCACCGCCGAAAAGGCAGAAGGTGGGGGCGATTCCGCTTGTTCCTCTGAGAATTTTGGCCCAAAAATGTGTCGGAAGGGAAGCGTGCATGACGTCACAAGCGAGCATCAATGCTGCGAGCTGCAGGCGTCCCGCGCGCAGCCGCTCGCGCAGCAACGTCACGCGCTGCGCGCAGTCGATAAAACGCTCCGCCCCGCCCCGCCCCCGCGCCCCGACCCTTCCGTCCCGCCCCAGTACTCCGTTGCGGCCCGCCCCGTCCCTCCACGCTCCGCCCCGCCAGACCCCGCGTCCCCCGCGCTCCGCTCCGCCCCGCCCCGCCCCGCCCCCCCCTTCCATCCGTGCCGTGCGCCTCCCCTCTCGGCCGAGTCAGCGCGCGCGCACGCCTGTTCCTTGAGGGCGCCGGGAAACGTGCGGTCTGTGGGAGACGCGAATAGATAACAGTTTCATTTCCTCGCCGCCACGAGGCGCCACCTCACCGTGATAACACTTGCCAACGCACATCACAAATATTTCCTTTCGTTATTTCACCCGTTTCATGTGGATTCAGTAAATACGCCCTTGTCACTGTTGTCTTGACGGGCACAATAGTGTAAACGAAGCAGTCAAGGGGCGTTTAAAAAGTTTTCCTTTTTCTGTTTGCCGAGTCGAATTAGTCTTCCTAATCCGACAAAGGTAAATGTGTTCGTTTACATCTTGTAAAATTGATGTGCAAGAACTTCAACAACCAAAAATTCAGTTCGTTTCCTGTTCACACTTGTTATCTTCTTTCTCATTCTTTCTCTCAAACAATTAATTATATGCATATTCTCAAATGACTAGTCGCCGGCAGCTGGTATCAAAGTTTTGATATTGTAACTGATTATTTTTACTGTCTGGCTCTTACTGCTTAAGAAGATAAAGTATTGTAATCGAGGGCGGGAAAACCGGTAATTTTCGACAGGAAAACTCTTGTTCCCGACCTGGCATTGAGAACGTGGATAAACCTTATTACTGCACACTAAATAACTATACAATAAAATACTTCCTCTAACATTTTAGTAGTCAGAATCCATGTTTTGTGGGCCGCTGTTTCCGGAAAATCGATTGACGGCAAAATGTCTGTCCGTGATCAAAGTTAGCGCCAAAACCGTACAGTCGATTTTCTCGAAAATTGTTACGCCTTGATCCATTTAAAGAAACTCGACGTCCTCTGAGTTTGGAATGGTTATTTTAATTTTGCGGTTTACATTACATTAAACCTCAACATTTTCAAAATTTTTCAAAAACAACTTCAATTGTTTTTACTAAACTTCGCCTCGAGTAGTGTAAATGACGCTTAACAGAATAGCGCTAGCACCATTTTCGTGGAAATCACTGATTTTTCGAAAATTGCAAAACTTCAAAATTATTTTCGGCGTCTTGCCACAACTTCAATATTAAGGATAGAGTTTCTTTTAGAAATAGATATGTTTCGTAAAGACAAATCTTGATTATGTAATACAATCTTTCAAATAAGTGAAAATTTTCTGCATTTTTTATGGTACTGTCCGGCTGTAGTATACGCAATTTTTATACAGTTATTTTCTCAAAAGCGGCACCAATTTTCTTCTTTAAACTTTTTCTTCACATATGTCAATATTCGCTATAAAAACAACAATATTTGGTGCTTGTCTCACTTCCAAGGGACTCTGTGTTTCCTTTAATTAAGAAATTAAGATTTTTTTTAAAAATTAAGAATTTTAATTTGCAAAACTACGAATTTAAAGCTATTTCTAGTCAAATTAAATCTCATAATTTATTTGTTGAAAGAATTGTCACCCAAATTAAATACAAATATTCCATTTATGTGACAATTACATATAAACTGACAGAACCTAGAAGCCATCTTTCTCTTGTCCTGTTCTCGTCGGCCTCGCCCTGCGTCATACGGAAATGTCCGACAACAATGAAGCTCAGGGCATTCCAGAAAAATGCAAAACTAGTGGAGCTAAGGAATTGCATAGACTTTCTCGTACAAGTTAGTTTTCTAATTTCTTTGACCTGGGCTAGCTTTTAGGTCTTGCCCCATTCTCTTGTCAGCTGCCATCTATCGCCGCCCAGACCCTTTTTGTGTTGACTTGTCTCGATTTTTTGGTTTCCTAATGGTAGAACCGAAATACTACTTTAAGAATATTAAAGAAGATTTTAATTTCCTCCTATATGGAAATTTTCGTTGAAACATTTGGAGCCATTTTTAAGAAAATGTCGTTTAAGCGTTAGTATATATACAAAATTTGAATTTTGTTTTCACAGGAAAATTGTGAATTTCCTAAAATTTCATTAAAAGTAATTTGAAGCACATCCACTCTCAAACGCAATGTACACAAACCGGTGAAAATGTGCATGAACGGCGTGAGATATATTTCAAACTAATGGTGCTAAAACATCACGTTCTTTCTCTCCCTTAGTAACTGATATGTAATACTATTTAAAGTCGAACATTTGGTGCGAAAACTAAATATTTCCTAGCAAATATTAACACAAATTTGATAATTATAACTCCTTTTCATACAGCTAAATCACGTCCCAACAATAAGAAGTATAATTCACAGAACCAGCAGCCATGTCGCGGCGCGGAATGACATTGTTGCATTCCAATCTTATTTATCTTTTGGCAACATTGCAATCTGATATTCTCTGAAGGTTAGCAATTTTTCTTTGATATTACTAGACCTCGGGGTTTAGGACAAATACCTATTTCGTTCCTTTGGGACGTTGCGGTAAATAATTGCAGATGTTTACGAATCATGAAAAAATAGATCTACTGACAGCATCTAATAGTGCTTAAAATGTCCTCAAAGGGAGGTGTTGCCTATTTTAATATTTTTGTTGCAAAAAACTGCCTAAAACAAATAATTCTGAAGAATTGTCGTACTTACTTTCTCGCCCTACGAAGTTCGTCGTAGGAAGAGAAAGTTATGTTAACGAAAACGACGAATTTTTTCTTTCCCGTATACGTACATATTGCGACAACCTCGTCTCCAGTTGGGCGCGGAAAACGTGGCGGCAGGTTCGCTCAGTGGGTAGAAGAGCGTGCCTAAAATGATGATGGTGGAAGTCGGTGGCCGGTAAGAAATGAGAGACTTGTAATCATGTTAACAAACAAGTGGCATTTATTCAGCAAAGAAAAGAAAAAAGGTCATGATAGTACCACTCATGTCGGCGAGCATGCTCTCCTTTTCCCCAATTCCAAAATTACATGAACACAAAAAAATTGAAAGGTGAAATTAATACAATAAGTTTTACAAACTTCCACGCTAATTCCTTCTTGATGGCTAAGCGCGGCCGGGAATCTTAGCTTCTCCGCCCGGTCAAAAGGTAATGGAAATTGTTCTCTCAACTGTTTATCACTTTTGACCACGGGCGCGACTGAAGGGCGTAGTACCGCCTTAGCGGGGCGACTTACAAAACCAACCAGCGGGTTGAATGACCTGGGCCGCCAGCTGGCGGGGAGGGTGTCGGGTTCGGCGCGCACTCTGAGGGCGCCGCTCGGAGGGGTAGAGCGAGCAGGTCGAATCAGGTAGCGGTGCCGGGCTCTTGAGTGTCGACCAAATACACAGCGCCGTTCACTCGCAGCTACTAATCACCAGATAATGTCTGCCTGACACAATGATCTCATCACCTTCAGTCCACTGCTCTGCACTTTGGAGATCGCGGCAAGTTCGTAAGTGATCTGATTACTTCAATATAACACGCTCAAGCACGAGTACGCGTCAGTCACTTTCCCTGCGCGATTCTGATTATAAATGAGGCGTCTCAAAATTCACGGTCTACGGCTATTTAGAGACCGCGCACGTATTCTCCCCTGATGAATTTAAGCTTTCTCACAAGTTCAACACAGAGAAAAAAATTATCTCTCCGGCGCCGGACGCCGCAGTGATCACGACCGGCCTCTCTGACTGCCTCTTACGTTCTCTAACGATGCTGCGTCGAAGTCCTTCGAGCCTCCCTTCCCCCACCAAATTCATCCAAAATGTTCCAGAACTTTCGAGAATTTTGCTTAAATCCGGCGGCTATTGGCGAAAGGGTAGTGCGTCGCAAAATAATTTCGTCCAATCATCGGAGGTTTTCGAGCAGAGAATTGAAAGAGAAACCTGCACTCGTTCCCTCTCACTTCAATTGTCTGTCAAACAGGGGTAGTAATTAATGGCCGGGGGAAGAAACTGAGAATCTCAAGGGAGGAGGTGGGCGAGGGGTGCCGCGGAAAAGTACCGGGGGGCAGGTTCGGGCGCACGTGCAGCTCCTTGGCGTCTCGAACACTTGTGCGTGTCTAAAGGGGGGTGGGTCAGCGGGGGGCTCGGACAGAATCCTGGCGCCGCCACCGATCTCTCTGTCGTGCTTCGTGGAGCAATTCTCGTGTTTGCAGCCGTAATTAATTCAGTGCCACTACAATATATATATATATATATATATATATATATATATATATATCGAGAGAGAGAGAGAGAAAGAGACAGACAGACAGAGAGAGAGAGACGTCATGGGTTCATACGAGCCCATAACGCCACCATCAGCAACGCAGAAACTCCTACGAACAGCGAAACGAATATACGCGGCGGAGCAATGACTTGTAAACGCGCCATCTACGAACAGCTGACCGAACGAGAGCGCTCGAACTAGTGAGTAATGTTTTCCGGGGAGGTCAAGGAAGGAGGAGAAAACCCCGCCCCTGAAAATTTCCCAGGCGCGGTGACATAATATTACAGCACTCCTTGGCGGAGCGTTCTTCTATTACGGCGACAGCAGCGGAAGGTGAACTGGTGACTACGCAGCTTAGGTGTAGAATAGGAGTTTTATTTTACCCGTTGATAGCCAGAAAGTGAATAGGGACGAGTTGATGCAGTTAAAAGCATTCTAGTCGCACCGTGAATGAATTAGCATAGAAGCGAGGGTGTGTTAAAAGTTTAAGCTGGCAATAAGCTCAAGATTGCCCAAATTCGCTTAGAAGGACTAAATTGTATCCAGAACGATCATACGGCACTTAACTACTTCTGCACACGTCAAAAATGTGGTAGCTAGGCCGCGCATACAAGTTTGAAGCAGCGCCGCATAAATTTCGTGAAAGCTGGAAGGGCGATTATATTCCCGTGAGGCGTAAGAAAAGAAGAAGAAGAAGAAGGAGGAGGAGGTGTACGATCCGAAGACTCAAGCGTACGTGAGAAGGGTCTGGTCCGTGACGAGAGGCAAGGCGTGTAGGGGAGGAAGACGTGGAACCAACGCGGGACAGCGGGCGTACGGCGAGCGCACAGGAAGTCTGCAGCAGCGCGGAGCGACGGCGTCGTCCTCTGCAGGGTCATCCGGCGGCGAGCGAGGCGGTGTTGGTGAGGAAAACGAATTCCTCCGTTTTGCAATACTGTCGGTAGGAGAGAAAGGGGAGCATTTAAAGAAAACGGGAGAAACTGTCCAGAATAGGCGTGGTAGTTTGGAATTAGAATCAATGTATGAAACGTTATCCATGCCGAGAGTTTTTACCTCGCACTGTTTTACTAAATAAGTTTTGGTTCAAGAGATTGTATAGTTTGTGTATTGTTTGGGGAGAT
Source organism: Acheta domesticus (assembly GCA_031308135.1). Classification (NCBI taxonomy): domain Eukaryota; kingdom Metazoa; phylum Arthropoda; class Insecta; order Orthoptera; family Gryllidae; genus Acheta; species Acheta domesticus. The sequence goes on from JAHLJT010005979.1 coordinate 40,927, forward strand.
TTAAAGTTTTGTAATAGTGTTCAAAGTAATTCTTGATGTAATGTGTAAAGAAATCTAAATCGCTAATCGCTGTAATCGCTGTAATCGCTGTAAAGTAAATTTTTGAAATCCGTGCACGAGAAATTTAAGAAAGTCAGTTAATCAAAGGTATTGATTAAAATCACAGAGATATAAGGTCAGTCGAACAGAGCTCTTAATTTAAATTACGAAAGGGTGTAATTCAAACGAGAGTATTGTCAGCTATGTTAAAGACAGTTTAAAGAAACAATTACAAATTTGAGCTAGTGTCGAGCTAAAGTAAATTTTAACGAATTAATTGTTTAAGAAACCTGAAGAAAATCATATGTAATCCGGAGCAATAATAAACGTGTTTTCACCTTTCAAGCGAAAAACATCGAAGGAAATTTAAAAAACCTTGTTTCTGCCAAAACCCTGTGTATGCTCTCATTGAAACAGAGTGCTCACCCCTGAGGTGCTCATAAGCTGGTGCCGGATGTCAGGTAAGTGTTCGTTTGGCGCCCATTCACTTACAAATTTAACGGACACACCTGTCATCTGAATACCGACACAATTCGGTGTTACGGTGTCTTTTCTCCCCCTTTTGTGTTTGAGCGTCGGTTCATCACAAAATATATTCTGACGCAAATCCGCCCTGAACTATAACAATTTAATGCCCTCCACAATTGTTGAGCGTCGGGGCGGTGCGCAGATGGCTGCTCTTGCGAGCTATTGTTACCTCGGGGCAGTAGGAACTTTTTGGGTGTTGAGAGCCAATCCAAACAAGAACACATACATAAACTTCAATGCAACATCAAACACAAAAAAATTCACATAAAAAACACATTCGAGACTCTTCAGAAATTGCACATTAAATAATTACTCAAATAACTAAGGAATTCCTTTGTAATTAAATTTTGGCCAAATTTATCTTCAACTCTAATCAAACAATTCGTGATCTTTAAATTAAGATTGGTAAATTTTCTTGCATAAGGTTACATGAACAAAACCGCGTGCGATAGGGCACCACTCTCTCTACACTTCAGTTGCAACTATGAATAATAAATTAACTACATTCTATTTACAAATTCTTGAGGTAATAAGGCATCAAAAATGGCTCGTGCGTTATGAATCACAAAATGAAAGTTGTATTGCCTCCAGAGTTCACTACTTCCACGTATTTTTCTCTTTTAAATTTCCCTTAGTGCGGCGCGAACTTGAACTAGATTTTTCGTGCTCGAACAGTTACCATCCCCTTTCCGCTCAGCTGGCCTTTTGTCGGGGCGCTGGCTGCCACACGGACACCAATGGCTCGTGCAACCAAAGTCGAGACCTCGCCTGTGCTTTCCCTCTTCTGGTCTCGGCGCCGTTTCTTCTCTCTTCAGCTCCCGGCCCTATTCTTCTCTCTTCAGCTCCCGGCCGCTCTTCTTCTGCTCCAGGCTCCGACCTCCGTCCCCTCGTCCAATTACAAGAAGTATACATCCGGCTCCAATCTCGTCCAGCACGTCTTGTACGCGCCCGGTGCTTTCCGTTACGCCGGCGTGATATAAGACTCTCACCTCACGAAGCACGAAGCACATCGCGCCAGTCTCTCTCCTGCTGCAGATTATATCTGGCTAAAACTAATATCGCAATATAATAGACGAATTCACTACTGTGTCGTAACTGGAGAAAACTCTCAACTTCTCTCAACATCTAATAAAATTCGCGGACGACTGACTAGTACGTCTTTCTGACGTTGGACACTCCTATCTAACGTCGTTACGGCGAATAATGCCAATACCAAAAAGCAACAGTTGGGTCGCCGATCCGGAACCAAGAAGACGCTGCCGCTCGCGGGCTTGCGTTTTATGTGCCCTTCATGGTAGGGGTAACGCGGCGTCTCCCCCCCTCTCTGGCTGATATACGTCATTTTCGTCGCGTCGTTCAGCGGACGCTGCGAGCGACAGTCTTCTCGGCGTTATTATGATATGTGGGCACGTATGACGAACCTCCACACATGCGTTCGTCACAAATATATATATATATACAAATATATATATATATATATTTTCTGACGCAATCCGCCCCGAACACCTAAAATTTAATTTATTTTCCATTTCTCTCAACAATGGTTGAGCGTCTGGGCGGGTGCGCAGATATCTGCTCTTTCGAGCTTACTTATATCTCAGGGCAGCGGGATCTTTGGGGTGTAGAGAGCAATCCAAAACACAGGAACACAAATAACAGTAAAACAAAGTTTAATGATTTCAAAAATAATGACTAATTCTACTACACACATAACTCGTCATCATTCTCTTTCAACTTTCCAAATAAAATCATCAACTCACACTATATCCTCTTTAAATCAAATAACCAAAACTCTTCAAATTCTAAACACAATTACTGTTCGTGGAAAAATTAGGAATTCTTTAAAAATGAAAATTGACTAAATTCTGCTTGCACTTTTGACTCAATCACTGCGTGCGCCTTACTCATCTCATTTCGCATTCGTTTTAATTCTAACACCTCTGAACAATAAACGTGCTCTGTAGCACGACTTCCTCTACACTTTGATACAATTATTACATCAATCTACTTTAACTCATGTACAAAACCAAGGTAACCAGGCGTCAAAATGGCTATTGCTTTTATAACTGCAACGTGAAAGTTATTTCGCCTTCACAGTCTAGAACCTCCCCGTATAACTCCTAACATTTTCTTTCAACGCGGCGCGAACTTGACCCATATTTTCGTTTGCACCGTTACCTCGCCCCTCCTGGTGAGCTGGCCTTGCCTCTGGTCGCTCGCTGTCGCGTTCGCTGCCGGCGCTTGCGCTCCGAGCCGCGGCCTCGTGCCTGGCGACCCGCCGCCTTCGTGCCTCCGTCTTCGGTCTTCAGCTCCCGTCGCCGTCCTTCTTCCGTCTTCCTCTCCTGGTCCCGTTCTTCTTCTTCTATCTTCCGCTCCCAGCTCCGTCGTCCTCTTCTGTCTCCCGTCCCGGTTCCGTCTTCTTCGTCCGATCTCGACCAGTACTCGCCCGTCTCCAGATCTCGTTCGGCGCGTTCTTTTGCTCGCGCCCAGTGTTATTCGTACGCCGGCGTGAGGTTTGGTTCTCGCCGCGTACAAGATCTCTCCCCCGTTCCAGCTGCAGATTTTATGGTTTAATCTGAGCGTCAACTTGTCGCAAATTTCACAGGCGACCTCTTTCACGGTGCGTAATTGCAAAAATCGTTCTTGAATATTTTAACAAATTCGCGACGACTAACTAGACGCCTTTCTGACGTCGGACACTCCTAACTAAAATGCCGTTCTTTCGCATAATCTTTCAACATCAGGCAACCGTTACTTCGGAGAGAAGCTGCCGTTTCTTCTGCCGAAACTTCAGAGATGCCGCCTGCTCCAACGGGCGGAACTTAAGAGATGTTGCCTGCTCCAACAGACGAAACTTAAGAAATGCTGCCTGCTCCTCGGACGAAAACTTAAGAGGCCCTTCCGCTTGCGGATTAGCGTTTTATGCCCTCGGTTTGTAGGGGTAACGCGGGCCTCCTCCTCCCCTCCAGTTAATGCGAATAATTTTCTCGCGACTTGCGATGGACGTTGCGGGCGACAATTTCCTCGTCCGCGGGCGCGCCCCTTTTGAACTGCACCGCACTCTCTTCCCCGTTCTTTTCTGGTGTTTTATGGGGCTCTGGCACCTGTGACGAACCTCTAAATTCACGTTCGTCACAATATATATACACCCACCTACCCTCGTACTAATCTCAGTACGCTTGTACGTCGAGCTTGCTAGTATGAATGCTCTTGAAGCGAGCTTTGAATTCTCAGGAAGCAGGATCTTATGGAATGAGAAAGGTCTGAACCCTTGACACAATAAAGTCAGATAGATAACGAAAACTGAGCATACAATTTCATCAAAATAACGACACAGTGGCACAATTTACAGAGAAATGAACACACCTTATGTACAATAATGAAGATCTGGTTGTTCATTGAAAAAAAAACACAAAATCGAACAGGTCAGAAATTCAGATAGAACAGATCAGAAGTGATATGTGTGCAAGCTGTGAATCTCGCGGTCGTCTTCTATCGCCAGTCAATCCTGGACCAGAAAATGCCACACAGAGCGGAAACATCCATTACAGGCGACATTACCGATGACACGGTCGTATGTAATTGGGGCCACTCAGAAAATGTCAAGCCCTATTATGAAACAAGTGATGTTAGAAGTGTGCATTGGTGGATATATGTACGAGATGGTTGCGCTAGTGGTGAAACATTTGTTGTATCCGGTTATATTGGGGATGGATTTCCTGGCGAACAACCAAGCTGTCATAAATCTCGACAAGGGGCACATCATTGTAAACGGAGACGAGATGTGGATTGATGCAGGAGGCGATGAAGACGAAGAATACAATATTAATGTAGGAGTAATAGGTGGTGAAAGCGTGGAGGAGTGGATAGAGCAACAGGCGGGACGGAGCTCAGATGTTGGATGAAAGGGGTAAAATCGAGGTGAAGGAAAATGCTATTAGAGAACAAGCAAATATTTATGAAGAACTGTGAACCTATTAGGAGTATGAATTTAGGATACAATTGACAGACTATACACCATTCAGGAGAGGAACTATTCCGTATCTGTAGCCTATCGGAAAGAAGTAGCAGGATTGATCAGAGAGATGACGGAAGAAGGGATCATAAAGAGAGCGTCCACATCATTACACCAGCCCAATAGTTATGGTCAGAAGAAGGACGGAGGATTCCGGATTGCCTAGACGCGAGAAGACTGAATGCTCTAACCCTGCCATATCGGGACACTCCACCGGAAGTGGAAGGAATTCTAAGAGGATTCAGAGGGTGTGAAGTATTCTCGTGCACGGACTTCAGCAGGGCCTATTGGCAAATGAAAATCGCGGAGGAAGACCAACAGTACACGGGATTCATGGTGAACGAATATGCTACGTCTTTAGACGAGTACCACTTGGCATGCGAAACAGTGGTGCAGCACTGGTGCAATGCATTGATCGGATAACAGGGGGTCGACTACAGGACAGAGTGACAGTCTACGTCGATGATGTCGTGATTAAATCCAAATCCATTCCCGAGCATCTTCGAGATTTACGAGAGCTATTCGGCATATTGAAGGAAATAATTTAGTGTTGAACATCAAGAAATCGAAATGGGCTACGAAGACCATCAATTTTCTGGGGTACGAGATAACGACAGAGGGCATTGGCATGAAACAGGACACGATTAGGGATATACAACAAATCCCGGCACCCAAGAATGTGAGACAAGTTCGGAGACTGATTGGTACTTGTAATTATTATGCTCGGTTCTGCCCTAACTTCGCCTTGATCATGTCACCGTTTTATGAACTGTTGAAAAAGGGAAAAGATGGAAATGGATGATTCTCATGAGGTGGAATTTAATGAAATCAAGGCTATGTTTTGCAGGCATTGTGTGGTAGCACATCCCGACTTTAGCAACACGTGTATACTGCAAACTGACAGTAGTGACTTCGGAATGGGGGCCGTGCTGTATCAGGAGGTGGAGGGAAGAGAGACAATTATCGCATCATCAGCCGGGTGCTCAAAGGCCCAGAGGTTCGGTACACGAACGACTGAAAAAGAAGTGGGTGCTATTGTATGGGCTATTACCAATTGAGACCCTATTTGATGGGTAGGCACTTCATTGTGCGCACGGACCACAAGGCACTTACATTCTTGAACAGTTGCCATATGCAAAATGACCCGATTGTACAGATGGACCCTGTATCTGCAGCAAATTTCATTTGATGTAAAACACTGTAAAGGAGAGTTAAACTATTTACCCGATCTAATAAGCAGAAAGACTCCAAGGGCAACGACGCTTACGCAAACGAAAGGACAGTTTCAAGTGGCAGCGATTGACCTTGGAGTGACGGACGCGCCGTTAGTCGACTGGGAAGACCTAATTGCGCTACAGGAGCAAGATCCCTGACATTAGTAAAGTGAAAGTCTTACAAAGAGGGAGAATGTCACGGGAAGACCCGGATTACGAGGGTATGGAAGAGAAGCAAGATGAATGGAAAGTTAATCGAAGGAGCAGTGACCAGGAGGAGTGACGAGAGACGCAGAAATATTTTAGGTTGTGGATACCCAAGAGTATCACGGAGCGATTGATTAAGCATGTTCATACTTCCATGGCACATTATCGGAGCGGAGAAATACGAAGGTACTACAAGAACTATGTTACTGGAAGGGAATGGCCCGGCAAATTAGAAATGTTGTGAGTCAGTGCACGTTATGTCAGAAAGCAAAGTATCCTAACAAGAGCTTTGCAGGACCCATGCACTCAATATTCCACTTGAAAAAAATGACATAGCAGCCGTGGATATTTATGGACCACTGCCGAAAACTAGAAATGGAAACCAACACATATTTGTGATTATTGACATATTCTCGAAATTCGTCCAGATTTACCCTACAAAAGAGAACGAATGCTCAGACCTGTTGAGGGAAGTTAAAGATGTTTTTTGATGTGGCTGGACCATACCAAAGAATACTATCAGACCATGGAAGATAATGGAGGAAGGAATTAATTTATTGAGCATATTGACATTACACAATTTTATAATTTCAATAATATTAACAACTGTGTATTACAAAAGGCAATAAACACAATACACCAGCCCGAACATGCAACTTTGCAAATATGCTTGTTTGGAGACATGCCAAATTAATGTAAATACTACTTTATTACTCAGCACACAGCATGAACAATATGAACAGTGCTTAAAAGAAACAAATGAAAACATTACCACATCTTTGCTCTGAAACAGGCAGTAAAAACTTTTGTTTCATAATTTCCAAGTAAGTGTCATAGTAAAATAGGCATTCCAAATTTGTGAAAATGACTATCTTTTACAGAATAATTAATCCTGAAATGAAGTTCAATTTAATTAGAAATTTCCGAAAACATATGGGAAAAATAGTTTATACTATGGACCTGCATCGAATGACAATGTACACACAGAAATTAATACTTTTTATGTAAACCATTACGAACTGTTAGCTTAGACGAGGTATCTGCAAACACTTTGTTGAGAATTAAGAAAGTCATTCACTGCACATAACAATAATTCTTTAAAATTTTCTCTCTTGAGCTCTGACTTTTCAAAAAAAATTTTAAAAACAAAATGATCACTTCACGTTAATTTACATTATTGGGGTATACATTTCACATTAAAAATAATAGATCATTATTATCACTCTTATGAATCATTTCCTCTTTTTTAACTGCAAAAATTCGGATTATCAGCAATAACTTTTCACATTTTTTTTTCATACCAGTCTGCCTGCATTACCAATGTAATAAATATCCCTTAATAATAAAGTAAGGGCAAAAACAAGGCTAGCAAATGCATCCGCCACTTGGTATAGCAGAATGCTGAAAGACAGTAGTACCTGTAACAATCAAGAATAAATTGTTACCAATACAATATGGTTTCAATAGCATGCTTCTATTTGCATTTCACGCCCATACAAAAAAACTTACCTTTTTCAATATGATCAACTGCCTGTGCAAAAGGATCTGAAAATTTTAAAAAATGTTGGTAGAAACTCTCCCTTCAAACTATCTACTGTTGTGTAATCAAAATTATATCACAAAAACAAAATTACATGCTCATTTGTTACCTCAAACAAATCTGCCCTGTTTGAAGCTCTATTGCCAACAGGGAGAGATGAACTATACTGCGATTTTCTTAACCGTACCCTGACAGGAATCAGCAGTTTCGCTGCCATCCAATCGGGAGCATGTAGTCTCCAAAGTGATGCCATTATGGTGACGTTAAAGCTCCCGATTGGATGAAACCTCAAAAGCTGATTCCTGTCAGGAGCACAGTTAAGAAAACCGCAGTATACAAATAAAAAAATAGAAAGTTAAACTGTGCTACACAGATTAATTCTATTACAGATACAGATTAATTCTATTTAAAAGGTCTTACCAATTACAGCCATTGCAGTTGGTGTCACCTCAATTGGTTCAAAGGACCTGAAAGTGAACATAATGAAACAATCATCAATTTTAAAATGTCCTGCCCTTGCACACAAACTGCTTATATAAAAATTATTGGACGATTGTTTCGACGTAACCCGTTCCGAATTTATGTTAAATATGGGCGCCAGGAAAAGGTTACGTTTATTATTATTGAAATTAACGCTTCAACTGCTATCTAAAATAGAATAAATATCCGGCTAGCTGGGCCGATGGGTTTCATAAGAAATAATTGCTATTACCTACTGATAGCCGATTATTCGATCTGCCATCTATACACAAATCGACTAGCTACGCCCTAGACTGTCATTGCTTTTTCAACC